>CAUJNA010001880.1:0-52719 GCA_963377175.1 Effrenium voratum | reverse complement strand
TTTGTGTATGCAAGCTAACCAAACGGCACCACACACAGACACGCGATAACTCTTTTATCCGAGCAGTGTGTTGGTGCCAGGGACTCATCTTCCCCTGTCAGATGCCAAAGGCTGGGTGGGCCCCATGGGCCACCCAACTCACAATCTCAAAAACTGAAGAACGGGTGTGCAGACTGATAGCGCCCGCCCCTGAGCCGGGGCCCGTGGCACCCAGGCCACAAGGGGGGTCTGCCACCAGGGGAAGTGAGTCACCCACCGGCTCCGGTCACTGGAGCATGGGTGGGCCCAACGTGAGATCGAATGCATTCGGCCATTCCCCAGGGGGGGAGACGGGGGAGAAAACAAAAAGCTCAAGTCCAAATGGGCAAAGTCCAGCACAGGCAGGGTCAAACCCAGGAGAATCTTGCCGAAGATGGGGGTGGAGGAGCCAGGAGCCGTTCACGGGGCACATGGTTGGCCGCCAGCGAGCAGCCATGGGTGTGGAGGCAAGGCGTAGACCAGCTCCATCAGATCGCCGCCGTGTAGGGCTCTCTTGGAGCCAAGGCTTTTGAGCTATCGCACATTGACGGTGCCCTGATTGTCACTGTCCCACTGGGAGTCGGACCGGGAGGTACAGAAGGGGCTTGGTGCGTGAGGGATCATGTTGCAGAGGAAGAGCTGTGCCCAGATTTGCAGGCTGCAATCCTCCGCTTGGGATCCCCATTCTTGAATGCCCACGGGTACTCTTCCACGTGGATCTGCTCGTGGAACCAGTACACCTCCTTCTTTTCTGGCTCCATTGTATTGGAGCACCATCCTCCCACAAATGCCAGTCCTTCGTCCGAGGCGCTAGAGCGTTCGCTGCAACCCCACCAAGAGGACTTCGGCAAGTAAGGGGAGTACTGGACGAAGGGCGTGTTGAAGAGGAACCGCAGCATGAACGCCAGCATCCTGACCACCTTAGGGGGTTTCCCCACCGTGGTGGTGGCCATTTTCCAGGCCCACAGTGGCTGAAGCATCGACTTCGTGCAGCAGTTGCCCATTGGATGCGGCCCAGGGCCTTCTCGATGTCCTTTGAGTGCATCGCCTGCCCTTCCACCCTGATCTGCAAGACCTCCATCACTTGGCGGCCATGAGAACCTGCGGGATGTTCGGGTGGACCACGAAGCCCAGCCACGTGTTGACCTCCGCCAAATGTGTCTTCTTCCAGCTAAGCGGGGTGCCCAAGGCCCGGAGTGTTGCCAACAGCGCCACCGCCAAGTTCACTGCCCCCTTGCTGCGAAGCAGCCACAGGAAGTCATCCACAAAGACGAAGTTCCAATCCACTTGAGGGAACAGTGCGTAGAGGACCCTGAGTAGAAGGGCTGCCAGGCGTCCCCAGTGATTGGGCACTGGCCATGCCGTAAGTGCCTACCTTGTTCACCCACCATTCTTCCCCCAGTGAGGCCACCTGGAACCGCCAGTCCTTCCTGAGGACCTTCACTCTCCGGTGGGCCTTGGTGACGTCCGCCTTGAGCAGCACCCACCTGGTGCCCATTGCCAGCCCTCGGGTGGAGGTTTAACGACCTCCTTCTCGGGGCCGAGGGCACCCTGAGAGGGAGGTCCCTCCTCAGCTGCCGCATGTAGCCAATGAAGAGCTTGTACCCCATCCAGCACCGTCGGAGCCGTCGTCCTTTCCACCGTCTGGTTCCTGATGGTGTCATTGGCCCCGCCCACAGGGCCATCGTAGATGGTGCGGATCTTGTCCCCTTCGTCGATGCCTGCTAGGGGGCCTGGACAAAGATCCTCCATATTGCAGCCACAGCGCGCTGCTGCCTCCACCTTGGTGAGAGGGCCATCGACCTCCTCCAGGAATGTGCTACGGATGAGCTCACTGAAGTGATCCGCTGAGGGGTAGTTACCCCGAATGCTGGGATGAGGGAGTTCCTGGAACTCCGGCTCCTCCCCTTTTCGCTCCTTCTTGAGTGGCCAGATGCCCGGCGAGACTAGGGGTGGGTCCGTGACCCCCAGTGGGACCCCTTGTTCCAGATCCCGAGGAAACTGGTGGTCGGGGTCCTGAATGTTTATTGTCAGGCTGTGCAAGATGTCCAGGAAGAAGGGTTGGCCTTCCGCTGGTCGGCCTGCCCCTGGTGCCAGGATCTCCCTGATATCTTCCAGCAGGTCCTCCGGGAAGGGGTGTGACCCGTCCCCCAACGAGAGCGACTCCTGGAGTTTGTCCCCCAAAAGGGGACCGGGTTGCGGTTGATTCGTGCTGCTGAGACCGTCTTGGTCTGCCAGGCCTTCAGCTCCACGGTGTTACTGGTGTGGATCAGGTCCTTGGGGTGAACATGCTGGAGGTCATTGAAACGAGCGCTGCACCCGACTTGGAACCGGGCGAAACCCAGGATGAATGCGTCCAGTACCTCGTGTCTGCTCCTCCCCGGGGCCGCCTGCGTACCGGGGCCGGTGGCACCCAGGTGATCGTAGCCAGCCCCTTCCTCCAGAGCCCATATGACCTCTTGCTGGGGACCACCGCCTTGCGCTGCGGCCGGGTGACCGTGTCCGTGAGTGCCTCTTCCAACGAGCTCTTCTTGGACTTGAGGCGATGGAGCTCGTCTATCTTCAGCATACCGCAGGTCTTGGAATACCATTTGAGGGTGTTCCACACCTGCCGTAGCTTGTACGGGGTGACCTCCTCTTCGGCGAGCTGGTTGAGGAGAGAGCGGACATGTCGTTCCTGCCAGGGAATCACCGTGAAGCCTCTCTTCCGGAGACTCTCGTAGACCAGGCAATGTTGCCTGAGTGTCCGGAACCTATTGTCCCCCAAAGGTCCAATGCCTCCTTGCGGAAGTCCTCCCCCAGGATGTCCTGCATGTACGCGATGTCTCCGCAAACGGGGCAAAGTGGGCGAGGAGCCCATTTCCCGCGCATATGGAGTTCCAGCGCTCGCTGGGTCGTGGGCTCCATTTCCCTTATTTTGCCCGGGCGCCAGTGCCTCCACTTCAGAAGCTCCGGTTGTTGGAGTGGGGGTGGGTCAAAAAATACATAAAATGGCACTTCTAACATCAAACCCAAAAAATCAAACAGCATACAACAAAATCAGCAAAATTCACAGAAAACAAGATAAGAACCACCAAGCAACTCAAAAACCAGAACAACCCCCAACAAAATATTTAATCAAAGCATAAAACATTAAATAATTCAAACAAGCATACCAACAAAACAGCAAAAATAAAAACCATCAAAGAACACAAACTCAAAAACACACAAAATCAAAAACAAAGCAACATACCAACAAAAAATATCAGAAGAGTATCAAACAAAATAAAATACAAACAGCCAAAGCACGAAAAAATCAAAAGAGCATACCAAGTTCAAACAACGCACTTTGAAAGAGACAAGCAAATCAAGAAAAAATAAAATATTTCAATCTTTACAAACCATAAGTACAGTATAATTATAACATATAAGATTTTACATGTTATTATTATAGTATGATTATAATTTCAGTACAGGATAATAATTTAATTGACAAATCTTTTTCTTTCATACATCATTTTAAAAATAATATTAATATCTCTCAATGTATTTTGAATATTAAACTTTTTACTTTCAATAAATAATTTGATATTTTCTTTAACATCTTCTCCTTTCTCTTGACTATACCCAACATCCATAATATATCATAAATCATTTCATATTTTTTCTTACTGATTTTAAGAAACTGTTTAACATAATCATAAGGTGGTATTTTATTTACAGTTAGAAATATTAAAATATCATCTTCTACATTTCTATGTCGAATTCTTTTTATTCCCAACAGACATCTGATTAATTCTTGATAATATCTCCAAATTTTTACATAAATCTTCTTCATCCATTGAATAATTAATAATATTATTCACTATTTCATTAGGTAAATTTAATTTATACAATTCCATATTTTCTTTTTTGAAGTGACAACAATCATAGCATTTTTTATTGATATAATTATTGATTTTATCACCATTCATTTTCCTCTTATTATATTAAGGTTTTAAATCTTTAAGTATATTTTTCTAAAAAGCCACTTAAAGAAATAAACACATTAAATTTATATAGTATAGTATTATGAAACATGTTATAGATTATCTGTTGAATAATGGTAAAGCAGAAATTCCAAAAAGAGGAAACAAGGAATTAAAATCAATAATTATAGATGGTAGAACATTTAGATACAACAAAGAACAACCCATCTCAAATGTTTTGAACAAGAAATTAAAATCAGAAGCAAGAACTAATGAGTATAATAGTTATGCAACAAAAACATTGCGCTCAACATACCTAAAACAAAGAATGAAAAATGCAATGACAAAATATGCAATCAAAAATAAATTCCAAGTAACAGACCAACAATCAGCTTTCAAAAGTTATGCTAATTCTATAAAACTAGTAAATAAACATTTTCAAGGTGAAAAGGCACTATCAATGATACACCACCAAAAAGATAGACTTTTAACCTTTTTGAAAACTAATAGAGCTATGAAACTGAATATAAGGGCAGAAGGTTTATTTTATCATTATTATGATGATGATGGAGTAATAAAACATACAGAGATACTTTATAATTTACCTGCTACAAGGTCAAACATTTATAATGAAACCGATTTGGATGAAGCAATTGAAAAATCAATCAAAGAGATTTTATTGAACATAGAAAAGTTAGAAGGTTCAGCATCTAATTTAAAATTTATAAAGATATTATCAATAACAATCCATTATGACAAATATGACCCAACTAGGGCGGGTAGTTATATAGATTTACCAGAATGGATTAAACTAAAAAAGGCATGTATTAATATCAAAAACAAAGATAACAAATGTTTTAAATATAGTGTTCAAAGTGTAGTGTTTGATATAATTAATAAATCAAATTCCCAAGAAATGTTCCATTACAACAAATTAAATGACAATATCTTAAACTGGGAAGGTGTTAAATTTCCAACTGGTAATAAAGATATTGAAAGGTTTGAAGAAAATAATAGTAAGTTAGTTTCAATCAATGTTTATGAAATTGATGATACTTTGAATGAAAAGAAAATTATAATTGATTACAGAACTAAAACAAGAGATGCTAAACATCAAATAAACCTTTTGAAAATTGAAATCAATAATAATAATCATTATGTAGTTATTAAAAGTCTAAGTCGTTTAATGAACTGGCAAACAAACAAAAATGACCAACCAAAACATTATTGTCATTATTGTTCTCATGCCTTTACTAGAAAGGATTTATTAACAAAACATTATGAAACTGGTTGTATGGCAACACATGGACAACAGTTTAAATTACCAAAAGAAGGTAGTTATATTGAATTTGAAAAATACAATACAAAATTAAAATGTCCATTTGTTGTTTATGGAGATTTTGAGTGTATAACTGTAAATTCAAATAATGGCATCAAGGGCACGTATCAGGAACATAAACCATGCGGTTATATGTTGAATGTTGTAAATTCTATTGATAATACAAGTCAACCTTTTTTATACCGTGGAGAGGATTGTTTAGACCACTTTGTAAATAAATTAAGAGAAATTAAAAAAGATATTTTTGATAAAATGAATGTTAATAAACCAATGGATATTACAGATGAACAAGAAGCAGAATTTAGAAAAGCTACTGTATGTTCAATATGTAATAAGAATTTTAAACCAGAAGATACAAAAGTTCGTGACCACTGTCATTTTACTGGTGAGTATAGAGGTTGTGCTCACGAAAAATGTAATTTGGATTATTCATTTAGATATTTCAAGATACCAGTATTTTTTCATAATTTAAAAAACTATGACTCTCACTTAATAATAGGCAAAGCAAATGAAATAAATAAGGAATTGAACGAAAATAAGAGAATAGATGTAATAGCACAAAATAGCGAAAAGTTTATTACATTTTCATTTGGTTCATTACAGTTTAAAGATAGCATGGCTTTTCTCTCAGCATCTTTGGATAAATTAGTTAAGTTAAATAAATATGACATAGTAGGTAAAGATGAACATGATAAACCTATATATAAAAAGCGGAATGACTGGAAGGATAATTTCCGATTTTCATCAGCAAATCCATATATTAGAAATAAAACCGATTTAGACTTATTAACTGAAAAAGGAGTTTATCCTTACGACTACATGAATTCATTTGATAAATTCAATGAATCGCAATTACCGAATATAGAAGACTTTTACAGTAAATTATATGAAGAAGGTATAACAGATACACAACACACAAGGGCAAAAGTAATATGGGATAATTTCAATATCAAAAACCTAGGTGAATACCATGATTTATATTTGATGACAGATGTTTATTTGCTTAGTGATGTGTTTGAAAACTTTAGGGATATGTGCTTAAATTTTTATGGATTAGACCCTGCACATTACATAACATTACCTAATTATTCTTGGTCTGCCTTTTTATCTCTGACTGGTGTTAGACTTCAACAAATACATAATAAAGATATGTATGAAATGATTGAAAAAGGTCTTCGTGGCGGGATGACTCAATGTGCTCATAAAAAAGTAGAAGCAAATAATAAATACATGAATGAACAATATGACAAGTCAAAACCATCAAGTTATATAAGTTATTTAGATGCTAATAACTTGTATGGTCTGGCTATGAGTAAAAAACTACCGTTTGATAATTTCAATTGGTATTTTTCAAGGATGGATGAGAAGAAAGTATTAAGTTATAGCGATGATGATGACAAAGGCTATATTTTAGAAGTTGATTTAGAATATCCAAAAGAATTACATGATTTACATAGAGATTATCCATTAGCACCAGAAATTATGAGTGTTAGTGAGAATATGCTTTCACCAGTTCAAAAAGAAATACATAAAAAATATTATGGAAAAGATGCATCTGATGAAAAAACAAATAAACTAATATTAAATGTTATGGATAAGAAAAAGTATGTATTACATATATCAGCATTGAAGTTTATTTAGAGCATGGATTAAAACTAAAGAAAGTCCATAGGGTAATTAGTTTTAATCAAGCAGATTTCTTAAAACCATACATTGATTTCAATACCGAAAAACGAAAGAATGCTAAAACTGAATTTGAAAAAGATTTATTCAAATTATTAAATAACGCTGTATATGGAAAAACACTCGAAAACGTTCGTAATCACATTGACTTTGAATTAGTTAATACACCTGAACGCTTCCAGAAGCTAGTAAATAAGCCATCATACAAACACAGACACATTATAAACGAAAGTTTAGTAGGAGTAGAAAAAGAAAAGGCAACGGTAGAATTAGATAAACCTATTTATATGGGTCTATCAATTTTAGATTATTCTAAAATTCATATGTATTCTTTTTATTATGATGTATTAAAACCTAAATATAACGATAAAATAAAATTAGCATATACTGACACTGATAGTTTTATTATCCATGTTGAAACTGATGATATTTACACAGATTTTAAGCATATAAAACAACATATGGATTTTTCAGATTATCCTAAAAATCATGAATGTTATAATGCTTCTAATAAAAAAGTTCTTGGCAAAATGAAGGATGAGTTATCAGGGAAAATAATGACTCACTTCATAGGATTGAAACCTAAATCATACTGTTATAAAGTGTATGGAGAAGATGAAGAACATAAGAGGAGCAAAGGCATTGTTAAACATAAAGTGGGCTAATGAATTAAATTATAATAAATACGAAGAACATTAAATGGTGATTTGAAGGATAAAGTTGAATTTAACACTATACGCTCAAAAAACCATCAAATATATAGCATTAATCAAGTTAAGTTTTCTTTGTCCAATTTTTGCAATAAAAGATATTTCTATAACGCTATTGAAAGTTTGCCATATGGACATTATTTAATTAACCAATAAAATCTCGTGCCGATTATATTTTTTACTTAATCCATCTAATTTATAATACTTATTGTTAAGTAAATCCTTACCAACAAGTATTACCTTGTATTTTCTCTCACTCCAGACACTTCGGCTCTCTTTCTTAGAAACAAAATTTCCCTACCTTTACTATATACTTTGACGTAATCTCCCTCAGTCACATTTGGATACTTTCTATTATGTTTTTCTTTCAATATTTGATTTGACCTGACTTCCAAAGCATTATCTAAATCATGCGCTTTATTTGGAACCATGCCGGTGCTACTATGAACTTGACTATTGTTGTATTTCTTCAGTGATACTTTCATCATTTCAACCCATGACCCTTTATGATGACGAAGTCTATCACTAATCATTTTCTTAATTGTTCTAATCATTCTCTCCGCTTGTGATGCATGAGTTTTAGTAATAATTAATTCAATTCCTTCACCTTTCAAATAATTCTGTATCTTCTTACTATTTAATGCTCCTTCGTCATCACTATATATACTAAGTGGATAGCCTAGAACTTTAAAACATTCCAACATAGCATTGAAAAAAGTATCAGTATCATTAATTTCCATTGGAACTATATGACACTTTTTACTGAAAATATCGATACAAACAAAACCAAATTTAGGTTGATTTTTAACATCAACACCAACGTCGCGACTACTTCGCGAGGATTGGTTTTCACCAACTTCGCGACTACTTCGCGAGGATTGGTTTTCCCCAACGTCATTTAACAAACTTGACATGACCATTAAATCAATTTGGAATTCATATTTTGGAAAAGGTGCCGTGTATGAATTGTAGTTCTTATAATTTCTTGTTTGCTTGTTTGGTTGAGATTTCATCCATTTAGAAACATAATCTAATGTAAAACCTGCTTCAACTTTATTCGCTTTTTCATATAAATCTCTAACAGAACCGAACCCCTCATCAACATTGTAGAACAACTTATGTAAAATTTCGTCCTTATCTAATTTCCTACTCATTATGAATTACATGATATTATTTTTAATAATATCATACAATTTATGAATTACATGATATTATTTTTAATAATATCATTCAATTACACTAAATGCTTTTGACACGGTGCAGAAGCATTGCCTGCTACGAGACATTTCTTAGACTTCTTATGTTTTGCAAGATTTGATTTACAACTTAGCTGACTTCCACAAATATCACATACACATGAGTGTTTTGTCTTTTCTTTATAGTATGTTTTAAAATAGTTATCATCATTTGGTTTCCTATTGTAGTATCCGTTATCCTGTTTTCTCCATTCAGCATTTTTTGTCTTCGGTTCTTCTTCTGGTGATATGTCGCTTGTTTCTGAACTAATAAATTCATCATTTCCTATACTGTTCCATAACATATCAAACATATCATTAGTCATTGTCATTTTCACACCATTATCAACAAAATATGACGGCATTATATTTTATATATAAAAGGTGATTATTCTTTAAGTGACTTTTTATTATTTTCCTCCAATTAGACTTTTATTTTATTATTATTATTATTATTTTTTATTATTTATTTATCATTATTATTATTATTCATTTATTCTTATCTTCATCATTTTATGTCTAAATCATTTTTGTTATTTCTTATATATTAATTCACGGTATAATGTTTGAATTGGTTTTATATCGTCCTTTTTGTTTTTGTTGTTTTTCCATTTATCAAACATATCTTTGTATTTACTAAATTGATTTTTTGTTATTTTCCCTTTGTTCAATCCTTCTTTGAATGCTTCGTCCAACAGTTGTATGTTCATTCTTGAGGGTGCTGTTTTGTCTTTTTGTATTGTCTTTTTTGGTTTGGTTATTTCAGGTGTCTTGTCGTCTTTATCTTTGTCAGGTTGCAATCCAGATGATGCACCTTGCGCTATTTCAGGAGTGTGCTGTATTGCTTTTAGCATCTTCTTTTTTTCTTCTTTGTTCGTTTTACTTTTTGCTTTTGGTCTCATCTCTTCTGGTGCGTCTCGTTCTTGTCGTTTTTGTGCGTCATCTCTGATGTTTTCTATCGCCATTGTCTCGCTTTCATCCATTGTTATTGCTTCCAATGACGCCTTAGCTTTTGCTTTTGCTTTCGCTTCTGCTTTTTTCGTTTTTGATGGTTTAATTACTTTTGCTACTGCCTCTGGCGACTGGGAAGAACTTGAAGCAACTGTTGCGTTAAGATTTGCCATATCTTGAAATGCTTGTGTTCCTTGAAATATATTTGCTAAATCTTGACCTAAACTTTCATCAGTTTGTTTCATTCTTTGTAACCTTTGGTTCATATCATCAAAATGTTGTTTTCTAACGCTTTGAGAAATATAACTGATTTGTTGTTCGTGTTGTTCTTCTGCTTCGTCCATTGTAGCATCCAGCGCTTCTGTTGCTTCATCTCTTAAATCATCCATTTCATCGTCCCTCGCTATATCAAACTGTTCTGTTTGATTTTTCTCATCTAACATTTTTTGAAAGTGTTGTTGTCTCAAATCTACTGTATTATTATCATAAACTGTTCCTAATGGACTATCACGAAAATAATAAGCGTTTCTGTCTATTACATCTCTTATATTCTTATTTTTATATTCTTCCTTTGTAATTTCCTTTATCAGTTCATTATAAGACGGTCTTAATCTTAACTGTGATTTTAATGTTTTCATCTGCATATCATCTAATCTCATTGGTATATAAAATTAATTAGATTATAATTTATTAATCTAATTAATCTAATTAATTTAATCAAAATCAAAATCTTGTCTTAATTGATTGATTATTCCTTTCTTCTTCTTAATCATTTCTGAATAGGATTTACCAGTTTCACTTGATGGGTGATGTCTCAATTTTTCACTTTCCAACCTTTGGATTTCATTAAAATAAGCCTGTGCTTCTTCTTGATATCTTCTTTTATTTTGAAATACAGCATAATCTTTTTTAGCGCTATGACGTTCTAATTGTTCTTGTAATTCTTTCAAATATGTGTAATTAGGTTGGTGTGCCTTGTTGTCTCCTTCATAATAGTAATGTTGAGTTGATTTATATTTATTCTTCTTTTTTGGTTTGTTTGTTTCAAAAACTGCTTTTCTATCAATAACATCACTGATATTCGGTTTGTCTTTATTTTGTGGTTCTGTTATTCTATTTACAACGTTGTCATAAATTTCTCTACGGTGCATAAGCAATTGTTTTTTATCAATAATCATTATATAATAATAATTAGATTAAATAATTTTATTTGCTAAATTATTAATTTTCTGTTTATTTTTATTATCTCTCTCTACCTTAATATTATTGTAACGGTCTTTTGCAGTTTCAAACACTTTATTTGCTGTGCTTTCTATATGTTGTTTTAACCTTTCTTCAACTCTTCTTTCTATTTCTTGTTCATCCACTTTTGGAATATTATCTTTAACCTTTTCATATACATTATTCTCAAATTCTTTTGCTTGTTGTGGATGCATAATTTTTCTTCGAACAACTTTGTTAGGGTCTGGTTCTTTTTTAACTGGTATTCCATTACAGTTATGACGATATCTGAAAGTGTATTTTGTTAAATATTTTTTACATTTTGGACATTCCACTTTTTCAGTTGAGTATGTTTTAGATTTTAATTCTTGCTTTGGTTCGTGTTCTTCTTCTACTTTATTATTTTCTTCATTTATAATATTATTAGTTTCTACTTCTTTACTTTCTTCATTAATAATAGGTTCTTCTTTACTGTCTTCTACTTCCTTAGGTGCTTCATTATTTTCACTGCCTACGTCTATAATTTCAATATTTTTAACCATATAATTAGTATATGATAAATATTTATATTACAATATTTTAATATAATTTGTATATAATAAATAATTATATTAAAATATCTATTATATGCTTTTCTAACCTTCAAAAAAGGTTAAACTAAAACTACTTGTTGTTCCATTCATATTTAAAACTCTACCCGATGCATCAGTAAATCTAAAATGAAGTCTATTCAATGAACGCATACTAACATCATTAGCATCATTTAAAATTAGTTCATTATCATATATGAGGTTGCCGAATGATGTTAAAACTGGTACTTTCTTTATTACTGATGAAGTACCAAAACTACATAACTGGTTCCCATTAGAAAGTTCATTACAATGAATATATATATTTTTAACAGGTAAAAATGATATAAATCCACTAACAAACGGGTCTGCAGTACTATTTACTTTTTCAGTAGTATTTCCTAAAATGTCATTAATACTATTAGGATAATCTCTATCATAATCAACACCAAAACTATGATTAGTTTGTAATTCTTTATCTGTATGGATTATAAAAAAATAAGAAATATAATTACAACTTATAGTTATATTATTTGATTTTAATGAATAACTACAAGTAAAAAAATCACTATTTCCATCAGTTCCATTAGTAGCAGTGTTCAATTTATTTTGTAATTCGGTTGCTAATTCACTACCTACATAACTACCTTTATCAGGTGCTACAATAAAATAATATACTGGTGCTCCTATTAATATCCCTCCTAATGTTAAATATAATCTGTTATTTAAATTATCTTCAATTGGATAAAATGAATTAGCGATAGATACTTCGTGACAAATCATTTTAGTATTTGGTCCGCATTCTTGTTGCTCTCTTAAATTAATAACAAAATCTGATGTAGATTGACTGTCATTTAAATCACGATAAGCACTGTTGATATATATTTTACGAAATCTCATTATATTAATTAATTAGATTCTTTTTTTATAATTTAATTATATATGAAGAATAAATACAGTTTTTATGATAATAAAAACGCTACGAAGTACAAATATTATTTAAAAGAAGGAAAATTAAAATCATACAATCCGCTTCAACAAGGTTATAGCGAAATGTATAGAAAAATAATTAATGAAATTCAACAAGAAAAGTCATTATTCAAACCTAAATATAATAACAATTTATCTGACACAGAAGGATTAAACAAAGCATATACAAATGGTAAAGGTTTCTTTGTTGATGGCAATAAACTATATGTAGCAGGCACATTTGGTAAATCCGATATTAAATCAAATATTAATGATATTTTAAGTGATATTACAATTCCTTTCGGTTTAAGTTCATACAGTGAAAGATACAGAGATATTAGTAATATTCTTGATGAAAACCATAATGTAACCGAAGTGATTAGTCATAGTCTTGGAGCGTCAGCATCATCAAAATATTTACAAAATAACCCTGATAGAAATATTCGTTTGACAACTTACGGCGCTCCTTTTGTTTCAATGTCATCTAAAAATGATGATAGTTATACTAATTTTAGAAGTGGTGGAGATGTGATTAGTATTTTAGACCAAGGTAGTATTCAAACACGAACCAATACTTATAACCCATTAACAAATCATCAATATTCAAATTTTCAAGACCAAGGAAAAGAACCAACTGTAGGTGAAGACCCGGTTAAACTTGTGATGTAATTATTTATATAAATTATTATATAAGAATGCCTAATAATGATATAAAAAATACTATAAATCCTAAAAAGAAAGTCAGTTATGATGACATTAAAAAGATTGTAGAAGACGAACCTAATTATAAGGTTGAAAACAATAATATTAAAAATAAATCTAAAAAACTATTAAATAAAAAATCTAAAAAAGAAGTTATAGATTATTCACACTTTAAAATAAATTAATTTAATAATAGAATAATATAATATTTTTCTATTATTAAATATATAAGTTATGGAAACATTAGATATTGAAGACCGATTACACGAAGGTAAATTAAGGTTTCGCTTGAAGGATGGTGCTTCTTATATTAGAATGAAAGAAAGTAAAAACTTTTATCCTTCATCTGTTTCAACATATACATCAGGTGGTTCATCATTAATAAGATGGAATATTACAGGACCACCGAACCAGTGGTTGGATTGTAAAAGTCTTGTAATGGGCTTTACATTGAATAACACTGATGAAACAACAGGGCATATATTAAGACCCATTGAGGCAAACGCCTTTTTTAGTCGTATTCGTGTATTGATGGGTGATGTTGTAGTTTGCGACCTTACATCGCTTCCACGTGTTGAGAAGATGCACGATGTTTTGAAGTCATCAGACCAAAAAAGAATTGACGAAAACTTAGGGTTTGGTAATTCGTTTATGAATAACGACCATAGATTTTTGAGTGTTACAACCACAGATGCAGGAGTTGTTGAAGATAGAGTTAAGAGGTCTGTAAGCACGGGCAATATGTTAGGTATTAATCCTAAATCTTTTGTTAATGTATTTTATGACCCCGATTTAAAATGTTTTAAAACTGTAGATAATTTCATTCCAATTTCGTATTGTCCTATTACCGTGGAGATGTATTTATGTAATAATGCGGCAGACCCTATCGTTGTTGGTGGTGCTTCCAGTTCTTTTACTGATGCTAATACAAGTAAGTTATGGTCTATTACAAAACCGCTTTTCAAAGGAAATGTTTACACCCTCGACGATTCTTTATATGCCGAATACAGTAAAATTTTAGAAACTGGTTCTCTTCCAATTACTTTTGAAACTGAAACAATACAAGAACAGACAGTATCTGAAAATTCTGAAATTTTCACAACAATTGTCAGGAATGTTTCTAAACTTAATAAGATATTTATTTCATTTGGTAGGGAAGTTGCCCCAGCTGGTTATGATGGTTATGTTGGTTCTTTTGGAGAAATTTATAAATGGTGGAATGCTATGTATCATCCACTGGCTCAAAGTACTTCTGTATTGTATGGCGGTTATGATAGTAATTATGATTTGTCAGCTTCTCTTGTAATTGGTAATCAAGTAATCCCCACACAAGAAGTGCAAGGTGTTAAAGAAGCGTATTTACATCTTATGCATTGCTCTGAAAAACCCTTTTTAATTCGTGCAGAAGATTACCAAACACAAAAGTTTATGTTTGGTTTTAATTTAATGAAATTTGAAAATAGTTCCTATACCGGAATGAATTTAAAAAATAATTCTAATATGGTTCTGCGTGTGAAACCACTTGATGGGACTACTTTATATACAACTTCAGTAATGCCGAAAACCCTTTACCTGCTACTTCAGCACGAGTGTATTCTTGAAATCCGTTCAAATTCTGTAACATTTTATGATTAAATAAAAAATATGATATTATGAATTTTCTAATTAATAATATAATATTATGAGCAAAAACTTAATGAATATCTTTGATATTACAGCAAATAGAATTAGGCAAGTAAAAGATGGAGCAGTCAATGATATAGAAGACCTTTACGCGAGTAAATCTGACATTCAAACAGTATTAGATAGTAAAGCAGACCAAGCAGATACTTACACAAAGGAACAGATAAACGCTAATTTTTATGATATAACTGAAACATATGACAAAACAGAAATTAATGTATTATCAAATAATATTAGTTCAAATTCTTTTTTAATAGGTAATCTGACAATAACTTCAAATACAAATTTTAATAATATTTCATTAAATACAAGTTTAATAAATAATTTAAATTCTACTATGACAACTAATTTTAATAATATTTCTTCAAATACTAATTTAATTAATACAAATTTTAATAATATTTCATTAAATACAAATTTAATAAATAATTTAAATTCTACTATGACAAGTAACTTTAATAATATTTCTTCAAATACTAATTTAATTAATACAAATTTTAATAATATTTCATCAAATACAAATTTAATAAATAATTTGAATTCTACTGTATCAACTAATTTTAATAATATTTCATCAAATTCTCATTTAATATCTCAATTACAAACAGGTTCATTTGATAGTAATTTATATTACAATAAAATAACAACTAATAATTTATTATCAGATAAATTAAATACATCAATATTAAATAATACATTAATACATAATATAACAACTACTGCAACTTTCAAAATAGCAGAATTTGGAAATTATAATAATTTCTTTGAAATGTATAATAATTATTTTGATTGCTATGTTTATGGAAATTTAAGTGGAGCAACTATGTTTTTAAATCAAAGAGGTTTTGGAAACGTTCAAATTAATAATTCTTCAATTTTTCAAAATGATAAAATATTATTAAATCATAATACTACAATATTATCTAATTTACAAGTATCAGGTTTATTTTCTTGTTCATCTATTTTAGATATAACAGGTTCTGATAGTAGATATGTTTTACAGTCAGATAATTTATCAGGATTAATAACAGGAAATACAAATACAATTAATTCAATAATTACAAATGATAGCGCACAAGATACAGTAATAAGTCAAAAATTAGACAAAGTTAATACAACTGCGCAAACAGTAAACTCTCCATTAATACTTAGTTTAACAGATAATACTAATCCAATATTTAGAATCCAGGACGCAGTTAGTAACCAAAGACTAGAGTTTAAAAGAGGTTGTCAGTTAGACTCTTATCAAGGGTTAGAAGGTGCTACTCCTTATAGATTATGGGTAGGATGGAATACAGGAGATGTTATTATTGGAAGACCTAATAATGCTTCAAGAATTACAATTAATGGTAATGTTCATACTTCATATAATTTTGCGCAGATGCACGGAACATCATATTTCGAAGGTGCTGTTTATATGAAAGGAAATTTATTTACAAATAATGATTTTTCAACGGATATTAAAACAACAATAGATAATATCAATACTTCAATAAATGGATTAGAACCATACTTAGAAACATATACACCAGATGCAATAGAAGGTTTTTATACGCATCATCCTAATTTTGTTGCTCTTTCTGTTGGTGATATTACTAATGCCAGCAATCAATATATGATGTGTGATGGATTAGTGAATAAAACTATTTTTAGTAAGCCTATTGATGTTTTAGGAAACATTTATACGAATGCTGATGTTAATTGTGATAATATTAATATTGATACTGGTGGTAAATTAACAATTGATACTAACTGTGAATTATATAAATTCGTTAGCTCTTTTTCATCTTTTGATATGAGGAATAGTGATGCCAATTCTTCAATTAGACTTATTTGTGGGGACCCCGCTGTTCAGTCTAACATAGTCGGAGCAGTTAATATTACTAGCGGATGGACTTTTAATACTGCTACTGCTGATTTTATGGGTAATTTATTTGCTGATGATGTTTATGTTAAAACTAATGGAGCATTAAGAAGCAATCATTTAGCACCTAACGGAGGAACATTAATAACCGTTGATACTAACTTAGCAGTTCAAAATGCATATTTAGCAACTAATACAATTCAATCATTTGATTTAACAACAGTTTCATTTTTGAATAATATTTCAATGACAACAGGAACAGATATATTAATGGGAACAAGTGAAATATCAACTTATTATGATGGAACTAATTTATCAACAATTGATGTAATATTCAGAACGTCAAATACAGCTTTTAGAGTTTCAGATAGTTCAACTACACCTTCAGTTTTATTATCTATTGATAAGACATTTGGAACAACAGTAAATACTGGAAGTTTTACAAATAATGCCTCATCAACTTTTAATGAAAATGTAACAGTTGTTAATACAAAAACATTATTTGTTAATGATATTCAAGATGCTTCAGGTGATGCTATTGATATTACTGCTGGAACTGTAACTATAAATGGAAGTCTAATAGATAATTCTGATGCAAGATTAAAATATGATGTAGATTTACTTAAAAGTAATTGTATTAGTATGATTAAGAAATTCAAACCTAAAAAATTCAAAAGAAAAGATAGAGACGATAAGGATGCAATCCACATCGGTTACATTGCTGATGATTTGTTAAAAGCAGTTCCAAAAGAAATTAGTAATGTAGTTCATAGCAGTCGCGAATATTTAGGTATTGAATATACAAAAGTACCAATATTATTACATAAAGCTTTACTTGAAGTAATAGATAAAGTTGAAAAATTAGAAAAAGAAATTAAGGAATTAAAAAGAGAAAAATCTAAATAATAATATATAATGGGTATTGGTCAAAGCAAAAACGAAGAAAATAACAGTATGGAAGACATTAAGAATTTAAGAGTAGATGAAAAAACGAGAGCGGATACTTTAATAATAAAATCTATTCAAGAATGTGTAACGAGAATAGAAAAGTTAGAAAAAGAAAAACAAACAAAGTTTCGTTATGCTATTCCAAAAGTAGATTTATGCAACTGGTCATTATTCTAAATTAATAATATTAAAAATTATTAACATTATTAATTAAAAAAATATGAATAAAATTTACTAATAAAACTTTGTCTTTCTTAATTGATGACTTTAATAGTTATTTTTTTCACTTGTAATGAAATAAAATTAGCCACATTGTCCCTATACACTAAATTAGTTTTATAAAGGTCTTTATTAAGAAAATAATAAATATCAAATAAATTATTTGATGTTAAAGTACGATTACGAAGATGATTAAAAAAAGTAAATGAGGTAGATGTAACAAATATATCATATTCAATTAATAATTTTAATGGTTTATGTTTTTGATGTAATTTATCTAACTCACTTAAGTTAAAAATATATGATATGCCGTTTTTGATAATATTTTTCATAATGATATTATCAATTTCAAAATACTGTGAATTCTTTAATTTGTAAGACTTATACACTGGTTTAAATTTATTAATATAATTTTTAATAATATTATTATTTTTTATTTTTAATAATCTAACATCACCTAAATTATAAGATAATACAAGGTTTTTAATTTCTATTGGTAAATCATAAAATATCATAATATATTTGAATATTTATTTTATTTTAAATGCTTTTTCAAATCTAACATATTTAGTTATTTTTTAATCATCTGGCACTCTTGTTGAACCACCATCACTATAATTATCGCTATCACTATCAGTATCATTTTCTATACGAATATGTTCTTCTAATTCTTTCCTCATTCTTTCTTCTTCCTTAAAAGTAATATGACAATCACTTTCAATATGGTTAGCAGCATCCTTCATTAAAAAAGTTTCACCACATTCACACTCTACTAATTGTTGTAGTCTTTGCTTTCGGTATTCCTGAATCTGTTTTGGTATATCGCTGCCGAAAAACCTTACTGGTTCTTCATATATTCTTTCTTGAAACATTTTTAACATTCTATAATATATAATAGATTTATTTTATTTTAAAAGCTTTCTCAAATCTAACATAAAACATATTATTAACATCTTTGGAATTCATATTAACATAAAAGAAGGAGTATGGCTTATCATCTACCGCTTTATGATACATATTTAACAGTTGCTCTTTATCAACGATGGCCGAGTTTTCCTCAATAAAACTCATTAACTCTGATATATTCTTTAATCTAAAAATGTATAATGAACTGGCATTGACACGAATTATATTGGCGATTGTTTTATATTTTTGAAGACTACATATGCAAGAGATGGCGTCATGTCTTCCGCGCGTAAATAAACCGTGTAATATTTTTGAATATCTTAAAAATTTAGGGTCATCTGAAAAATCATCAATAACAATAAGAATTGAATGTAGTTTCTTCATCTTCTGTTCTTTCATATAATGAATTATCTTTCTTTGTGTGTTAATTATTTCTTCCAGTTCTTCAGGTTGGTAGGTGTCATAATATAACTTTTCTTTTTCATCATCAACCTTCATATTATCTTTTTGATATTTCTTGACTTCAACGAAGGTAGGGTCATTATGAACCGACGGGCTAAAAATGAATATACGGGCGAAGCAGTCCCTATAAACATTTAGGATAAGGTTTTGAATTAAAACTGTTTTGCCACCCGTTGATGAAGCAACAACAATTGAGCGAAAAGGTAGTTTTGGTACATGTTCATATTTAGATTGTTTGAAATCGTAATCAGTTATATTTATTGGTTTTATTATTGGAACATCAGACATAATAAAATAATATTAAAGTTATTTAGAAAATATTTTATATTTATTATTTATATGGTCATTAACCATTGCAGTTGTGGTAAAACTTATGATGACAAATATTTATATCTAGACAAAGCGATAGTATGTGGACATACTCAAAAAGATTTAGATAACATTGTTAGACTTATGGTGCAAGGCAAAGAATTTAAACATATAAGTAACAAAGACCTTCGAAATTAAAACATTTAGTTTTAAAAGTTTAGTTTTATAATTTAGTATATATTTACATGGATGAAGGATTAGAAAAGATTGTGAAAAAACTGAATAAGGTTTTAGAACAGAATAAGAATATTTTAGAAATCTTACAAGAAATGGAAAAGAAGAAACCATTAACAAACAGTTATCAAAGTAAAGAAGTAGATAGAACCAATGGGGAATATAAAAATAAAAGAAATATTTATTTAAACAAACTTAAAACAAAGAAATAAAAGAACCGAAGTCCTTAACTATGCATTTTATCAAATTGACTATGACGAGGAAACGCAACTTTATTCATAAAGTTGTATTTACTCATAGATAATATTATCTAAATATCTTTAATAATGAACTTATTAGAGATGTTTAGCGGAACAGGCAGTGTTGGACTTGTTGCAAAGTCGCTCGGTTTCAATGTTATTTCATTGGATTTGAAAAATGCTGATATAAATACTGATATTTTGAAATGGGATTATAGACAATTTGATAGGAACCATTTTGATTTTTTTTGGAGTAGTCCCCCATGCACTGAATATAGTGTTGCAAAAACTAGGGGAATTAGGAATATCGAATATGCAAATAGTATTGTCTTAAAAACTATTGAAATTATCAAATATTTCAATCCTAAGTATTTTGTAATCGAAAATCCTCAAACTGGATTATTAAAAAATCAGGAGTTTATGGATGAGTTTGATTTTAAAGATGTAGATTATTGTAAATATGGAATGCCTTACAGAAAACGCACTAGGCTAAGGAATAACATTACAACTTGGAAACCCCGACCCTTATGTCAGAAAGACTGTGGGAGTGTTGTTCATGGGAAACATATTGAAACAGCCCAACGCTTGCCATCAAAAACCAAAGCAGAATGGGGAGACAATCCAGTATTTCATAAACAGGAAGACTTATACAGAATACCCCAAAACCTCATTAGTGATATGTTAGTGTCTCTCTTTTGAAATGTCAAAGCAAGGTGCAGATTTGAAGCATTACCGCTCTACCACTTCCTCAAACTGGATTGAATTGTAAAGTGGATGGGTTTTAACCCCAAAGTGGATGGATTTGAACCCCAAAGTGTATGGATTTGAACCCCAAAGTGTATGGATTTGAACCCCAAAGTGGATGGAGTTGAACCCCAAAGTGGATGGATTTGAATCCCAAAGCGATATATTTCATATCCAAAGTGGATATATTTCATATCCAAAGTGGATATATGTCATATCCAAAGTGGATATATTTCATATCCAAAGTGGATATATTTCATATCCAAAGTGGATATATATTGAATACACAAAGTAGATATACATATATATGTGTAATATATATATATATTGAATATCCAAAGTGGAAATATATCGAATATCCAAAGTGGATATATTGAATATCCAGAAGTGGATATGTTTAATACCCAAAGTGGATATGTTTAATATCCAAAGTGGATATATTTAGAATGTCTATACCATTTGAAATTAAAGCAACCTCTGGTTTGGAGTTAATACTATAATAATAACATGTAAAATCTTATATGTTATAATTATATTGAACTTATGGTTTGTTTCTTATTTTTCTTAATGCCTTAAAAATGACTTAAAGAAATAGTGCCTTAATATAAGAGGAAAATGAATGGTGATAAAATCAATAATTATATCAATAAAAAATGCTATGATTGTTGTCACTTCAAAAAAGAAAATATGGAATTGTATAAATTAAATTTACCTAATGAAATAGTGAATAATATTATTAATTATTCAATGGATGAAAAAGTCGAATGTGAAAATTGCCAGGAATGGAGAGATAATCAATTTTTAATCAAATGTCTGTTGAGAATAAAAGGAAGACATAATAGAAATGTAGAAGATGAGATTTTAATATTTCTAACTGTAAATAAAATACCACCTTATGATTATGTTAAACAGTTTCTTAAAATTAGTAAGAAAAATATGAAATGATGGATGATATATTATGGGTGTTGTGTTATAGTCAAGATAAAGGAGAAGATGTTAAAGAAAATATCAAATTATTTATTGAAAGTAAAAAGTTTAATATTCAAAATACATTGAGAGATATTAATATTATTTTTAAAATGATGTATGAAAGAAGAAAGATTTGTCAATTAAATTATTATCCTGTACTGAAATTATAATCATACTATAATAATAACATGTAAAATCTTATATGTTATAATTATACTGTACTTATGGTTTGTAAAGATTGAAATATTTTATTTTTCCTTGATTTGCTTGACTCTTTCAAAGTGCGTTGTTTGAACTTGGCATGCTCTTTTGATTTTTTCGTGCTTTGGCTGTTTGTTTTTATTTTGTTTGATACTCTTCTGATATTTTTTGTTGGTATGTTGCTTTGTTTTTGTTGATGTGTGTTTTTGAGTTTGTGTTCTTTGATGGTTTTTATTTTTGCTGTTTTGTTGGTATGCTTGTTTGAATTATTTAATGTTTTATGCTTTGATTAAATATTTTGTTGGGGGTTGTTCTGGTTTTTGAGTTGCTTGGTGGTTCTTATCTTGTTTTCTGTGAATTTTGCTGATTTTGTTGTATGCTGTTTGATTTTTTGGGTTTGATGTTAGAAGTGCCATTTTATGTATTTTTTGGGTCATCTCGTGAGAACCACCTCAATTGGTCCTGGCGGTCCCATTCATTCTCCAGCGGGGAAAAGTCCTCGCTCGGCTTGCCATCCGCCGTCGCCAGGAGGAGGAACCATAGGCTGTCCCACAGGTCGGCCAGGTCCGCCGCGGACAGAGGCTGGGGAAGCCTGCCTGCCGCCGACGCCACGAGGTCGTTGAAGTCGTCCGTCGGGACCACGTGGGCGTCTTGTCCTACCGGAATGCCCGAGAGTTCCAGGAGCTGAGAGAAGCGGATTGCCGGCTCTCCGCCCAGCTTCCTCCCCTCAGTGCCTTGGCGCAGGCACATCAGGACCAACAGCTCCCCGTCCGTCTGTCTCGGGGAGAAGGACTCATCCGCCAACGTGTCCCATAGGACCCTTGGAATGCGGTCCCAAAGACGTGTGTAAGGCGGGCGCATAAGAAACTTGGTAGATACCCTAGCCATGATGAAAAAGGGGGTTTCGAGCCTCCTATCGAACCGCCGGGACCCAACCGCGGCACAATGCATGCATGCTCCAACCTTGCAGAATGCAGAGTGCAGATGGAGCAGGCAGGCCACACGCATCCCGACAAGTCCCCCCAAAGTCCCGAGATTTTAACCGGGAAAGGGGGGAGCGCGACCCAAAATCAACCCCCCAGAAACCCCCCAAAAGCACGGAGGGGGGAGACCGACCAGGCGGGGGATTCCCCAAAATTTCAAGGGGACCTCAAGGAAACCAAGAGTCGGCCGCAGCCACTTTTTCCGAACTGTGGCTGAGAAGGCCCGTCCTTGGGGCAGCTAATGCATGTGGCCTCATGGTCGAGGAGATCAAGCTGCCGTGACGTGGCTCCACTGCCATGCAACCAGAAGAACCCACGTGCGCCACCAGAATGGAATAAGAGAGGAAACAGTGGTGAAAACCGAACCCTCCTCGCACGTCAATAAGTGAGTCCTGCGCTCAAGGGCCAGGAGCTCCTCCGGCGCGAGCTTAAACTGCTGGTCAGCGCCCCGGGGGATCTCACCGCTTGCGTGCTTCTTCCAAACCCCCCCAAACATCCGGAGCTCTCCCTGGTGCCGCTTCATTGCCCAGAGGATAAGGGACAGCTTGCCTTCCTCAGAGTCCAGGTCTTGCTGGGACATGGGCTGGTCCCCCCCTGGGCCGGTGGCACCCTTGGGGGGGGCCGGTGCCTCCAGCTCGGGCATCTCCTCCAGACTCTTCAAAGCACCACATTGGTGCTACTGGTACCTTAATCGCGAAACGGTGCATCCTTTACGCCGCATAAGGATTAGTGCCAAAATGGGAGGATTGCCCAGCTCCACTGGGCAGCTCCCCTCAGCAGCTGATGGGAGTAGAATTGTTGCCACTCCCACAGCGAGGGAGGAATCCTCCCACCTCACCGGATGCCCTCCCGGCATCATGGGTGAGGAAGGAAAGTAGCGAAGATCAGCTTGATCAATTCGCTTTCGACAGAGGGGAAGACCCGGTTCTCAGTCGGAAATTGCGGGTCCGGATGAGTAAGTTCATCCGCCCATGTGTTAAAGTCGCGCTTCACATGCGACGGTCCTAACATGACCTGGTGGACATGCAGTGTTAACACAAGTTCCATGAGGATGGCCGCATTGGGCATCCTGCGAGTGGAATCGTTAAGCAGGGAGAAAACGTTTCCCTGGTTATCACTAGCAACCAGAATCCTAGTGTGAGAAGCCGAGCCGGCTGCACAAAGCAGAACAGCCCTCACCAAAAGGAGGAGGCCGAAGAGCTCCAAGGCCGCTATCGCCCGCTGCGGGTCCCCATGTGATTCTGTGTTGGAACCACTTCACTCGGGACTTGTCGGGGTTGGGCACGTCCGAGCACCAACCACCAACCCATGCATGGTCCGCCTGTTTGCCAGCTCCCGCATCAGATGCCCCCGTCCATGGAAGTGTGGGAGCAAATGGAGATGCCAGTGGGAACCTCAGCACGAACCAGCTTCGGTGGCCTGCCCGAAGTGGTGCAGGCCTTCTTCCAGCTCCAAAAGGGCTGGAGGAAAGGTTTCGTCAATGGACACGCCGAAGTAGCCCATTGAATCCGGCCCAGGGCTTGTTCCACCTCCTTGCTGGTAAAGATGTCCCCCTGGGCCAGCCGGTTGAGAGTGGCCAGGATTATGACGTGCTTGACTGGAGCCAGCAGCACACAGGGCGTGATTGGGTCCACCACGAATCCCAACCAGGTATTGACCGGGGAGAGCGCCGTCTTCTTCCAAGAAAGCGGGACTCCCAGCGCCAGAAGAGTGGCCAGGATGGCTGTGGCGTCCCAGTCCGCCCTGCTGCATCTGAGGACCCAGCAGTAGTCGTCCACAAAAACTAAGTGCCAGTCTACCTGTACAAGAGTCTGAGCACCAAGGATGCCTTTCTTCCCCAGTACAGTTGTGCCGAGGCCATGCCGTACGTGCCCACTCTATTGACCCACCACCGGTTCTGGATGCAGGCCACCTGGTATTTCCAGTCTTTCTGGAGCACTTTTATGCGCCTGTGGGCCTTGGTGACATCCGCCTTGAGGATGATGAAGGTTTCCCCCTGTTTCGGCGGCTGCCACGTCAGGGGTTCCCCCCTGCTCCCCCCAGGCGTTCCGTGCCTGGGGGGGTTGGGGGGAATGGGGCCCTCCGATCAGGGCCCTCGGCACCTGGGAGTGGCCCCTTTTCTGAGGGTGTTGACCGCGGAGAGACGTCCGCCTGAGGTCTCCATCATCCGCCTGCCCCTATCAGGGCCCTCGGCACCTGGGGGCAGGTTGGTGCTGTGGGGTCCCTCTCACAGCCCTCGGCACCTGGGGACTGCCCCTGCACCGACTGGCGAACATCCCGAGGTTCCTCATCAGTGCCCGAGGATGGGGCTCGGAGTAGATGAGGATGGTCCGCCGCTGTCCTGAGCCAATGGATGGCATGGAGGCAGTCTCCAACCATCGGTGCGGTGGTCTTCTCCTCCGTGTGAGCCTGGATGTGTGCGTTTGCTCCCCCTTTTGAGCCATCATAGATCGTCATGATCTTGTCCGACTCATCAATCCCTGCAAGGGGGCCCGGGCAAAGTTCCTCCGGTTTGCAGCGGCACCTCTCTGCCGCCTCGGAGCGAGTGAAGGGACCGTCCACCATGTCCAAGGCTCGTTCCTCGTAAAAGGTTGATTCGATTTCCTTGGCAAAGAGTTCAGCCGTTGGGTAGTTATCATGAGCCACTGGCGGGGGGGATCTTCCCCCAGCCAGGCTTCTCCCTTAAGCTCCTCCTTAGTGGGCCAAACTCCCGCGGAGGTCAAGGTAGGGTCCGAGACTCCCAAGGGGACCCCCTCTTTCAGTGTTAGGGGGAACTCCCAATCAGGGTCACCTGAAAGGGATGCCAAGTGCGACACTAAGTCCAGGAGGAAGGGTTGTCCTGGGCATCGTTCATGGAGGTGCCTCGGTCCTAGGATAGCCCGCAGCTCTTCGAGGTCGGCTTCCTGGAAGGGGTGTGTGGTGGCACCTGATGCCAGGGACATTCGGACCTTGTCAATCCAGGGACGGGTAAGGGTCATGATCAGGGCGCCCAAAGTAGCCAATGGGGAAATTCTCCGAAAAGGGGGGTTGAGCCTCCCTGGGGAAGGTTTTCCCCCCCCATCCCTCAGGGGGCGTGAGCGGAAACCCAAATGGACAATCGCCACCCGGTCAGTGAGGTGTGGGACCCTGAAAGCGGGCAGGCATTCGGGGCGGTCCAGGACCTGGTCCCCCTGTCCCTCCTTCCCCAGTTGTTCCGCATCTCCGGCCATCGGGGGCATGGGAGATGGGAAGTCTGGGTTCATTGTTCCACGAGGGCTTACGGTGTCTGCCTCAGGGTGGAACTGCCCGTGCAGGCGGGGCTTCGGGGCGTGCTTGCCTCCGGGCTTTGAGCCCTGGTGTGATGAGGAGGGACCGCCTCCTTGACTGGGCCCCCGTTTTCCCCGGGGGGAATGGCCTTCCGGGGGGTCCGACCCCCGCCCCTTAGGTGGTTCCTTGGGGTTTCCCGGAAATTGTGAGGGGATCCGGATGTGCCCCGGCGCTGCGAGTGACACAGCGATGGCTGTGGCCAGGCCTGCCATCATATCCCAAGGGTATCTGCTAAGAGTCGAGGACTCGTTGGTGCCCACATGTGACTGATGCGTGCACCGCATTTGATCCCAGTCCTGGATCGGGAGATCCGAGGCCAGCGTAGTGGCCTTCTTGACCAGCTGGCCCAGGCGGCACTGGTCGAAGGAAATTGCTGTCAAGGAGTTCTCCTCCATCCAAAGCTGCCCCTCCTCTGTGATCCAGAAGGATGAGCATTCCTTGGCTTTGGGCAGCGAGCTGCTCACCACTGGGTCCTCCGGGTGTTCCAGGAAGGACCTGGTCCCTGGCAGAGAAACCGCCGCTCGTGAGGCCCTTGCCAGGCTGGTGATGTACATCTGTCTCAGAATGAGGATGCTGTCATCATCAAGTTGAGTCTGGGCGGCCTGGTCCAGGTGTGGAAGGCCCCAAAGTGTCTCTGGAGTGCGCCCTCGCACCGGGGTGGGAGCCCCGGTTTTGGTATGTGGCGCAGGATGGACCATGTCCTGCAGTTGGGTCCTCCTCCAATGAAGACCACTCGGCCCTGCTTTGCTGCCGTGCAAAGAGCTCCATACAGCTCGGGTTGGAGCATATCGTGGTCCCCTTTGGGTCCAGACCGTAGGATGTCTACCGCCACCACCATGCTGGAAAGGTGTGGGTAGTTGGCATGAAGACAGCTGTCCAAGGAAGTTTGGTCTTCCTTGCCTGCATAGAGCAGGACAATGATGGGCCCACTGGATGGAACTTTGGGCGATGTGCCCTGTGTCCATCTCAGCCGCTGTACCAGACGCTCAGGGATGTTCTCCATCCACGGGAAGATGTCCAATCCCGGTGACGGCTCCGTTGTCAGGGGGGTAGCTGAAAGGCGTTGGCCCCCTTCATTCAGCCCCACCGAGCTCTTGTGGAAAACCACCGGGTCCTGCTTGATGATGTTGGGCGCCGGAAGTGGGATCGGCTGCTTCCTGGGAGTGTTCCTTGGCGTTGCGGTGTGCTGCCAGTCATCCGGCACTCGGGCCTTCTGGGTGCGGCCCCCCGTGTCAGGGCCCTCGGCACCTGCGGGGAACCGTCCCGTCCCCGCCATATCAGGGCCCTCGGCACCTGTGGCTCGGGACTGAGGCGCCGCCGTTGTGCCGGTTGTGTGGCTGTTCTGATCACGGCGAGGGCGTTGTGCACGCTGGTTCTGCCGTCCCCATCCTTGTTCCGCCGAGGATGGCCGCCACCTGGGTCAGGGCCCTCGGGGGGGCTTCTGTGCCTGCTTGGGGCGTTTGCGCCCCTTCTCGCCCCCCCGAACCTTATCAGGGCCCTCGGCACCTGAGGCCTCCCGGGGGGTAGGGGTCAGCGCCCCTAGTCAACCCGGGCAGTCCTGCGGGTGGTCCCCCAGGCAGACGCGGCCCATTGCCAGGATGAGGTTGCACTTGTGGGTGCGGCCGCAGTTGCCCGGGCAGCGCCCGCACATCCAGTTGTTACAGAACTGGTTCCCTTTCGGGTCGGTGGCTGCCTGCTTGTTACCGCCCCGGGACGCCTGATTGTTCAGGTGGGGGATCTTACCCTTCCCTTTGTTCCCAGGCTTGCCCTTGGACTTCCCCTTGCCCTTGGACTTGTTCTTGCCCTTCTGAGGTGGTGCGTAGTCCATGGATGTCCTGGTTGATGGGCGGCCCCTGGAAAAGGTCTTGATCTTCTCATAGACCTCACGTGTCCAGAACAATGTGTCCTGCCTGACCGACAGCATGGCCGCCTTGAGGGGGTTGCCCTCATGCATCTTCTCGTGAATCTTTCGCCATGCGTTGCGTTCGGCAATTGCCAGGACGTGGTCCTCTGGCGGGGGAAAACGGCCCCCGATGTCCTCACCATAGAACCACTCGTACCAGCTCTCCAAGTCCTCCCGGGTGATGTCGAACTGGCCGAACTGCGGAAACGAGAGGACGCACATGAGGAGGGTGTTGCGGAACACCGCGTGCATCCTCTCGAGCTGGTGGCGAGTTTTGGGCTCGCCCCGCTCTTCCACCTCATCCTCCCGGTCCCAGCCATCAACCGTGCTCTTCTTAGTGGTCTTCCATGGCCGTTCTCCTGGCTCCGGGAGTGCGCTTACCAGGAATTTCATGGGGATGAAACCGATCTCGCCTCCTGCGCAGAGCTTGAACTGGCGCTTCACCAGCTGGTCGCTTCCTTGAAGGGCCAGCTTGGGTTTGGTGAGCTTTGTCTTCTCCTCCCAAACCCTCTCCAGCTGTCCCCGTTCGCACGAGACCGTGAGATTCGGGGCGGTGTCCCCGGGCGTGTGTGGCCCGGGTCCCGCTGTTGCATGCGCCCCATCTCCCATGGATCGTTGAGCCGCGTGAACCACCTGGAACATGCGGGCCGCGATCAGCCGGGAGGTCACATCCGTGTAGTGGTGGTTGTTGGGGGCGAAGCCCAACTCCCCCGGCGCCGTCTCCCTTGCACGGTCGGGCGAGTCCCACCGGGTCGCGAGGTCCTCCATCGAGACAAAGCCCTCATCCGACAGTGTCGCTTGGATAAACCACGGGATGCCCTTGAGGACCATGAGGTTCCTGGCGGTCTTGTGGAGCTTAGCCACTGCGTCCGTGTACACTCCAGGAACTTCCTGTGGTGGTGCCACCAACTCATCTGGTGTCACCGCCATGGTGTGGGTGGGCGGGATTTCAAATCACAAGACAAAAGATCAAAAGGCCCACTTGAGCCAAAATGGTGGCCCAAGTGGATACTTATTAAGAGTCAAGACAAGCGACCACCTACGGTTAACGCTTTAGCCCAGACTCTTCAAAGCACCACATTGGTGCTACTGGTACCTTAATCGCGAAACGGTGCATCCTTTACGCCGCATAAGGATTAGTGCCAAAATGGGAGGATTGCCCAGCCCCACTGGGCAGCTCCCCTCAGCAGCTGATGGGAGTAGAATTGATGCCATCCCCAACGGACGGATCGCATCAGCTGCCAATACCAACGGACGAGCTGGTCGTTGGGGAGGTCCTCCCTCCACGTATGCCGTGTGGTCCCGCTGTCGCATTTCAGGGCCCTCGGCACCGGTGCGTCCAGCGGTCCGGCTGCGGTCCACCCGGTGCGGACCCCGTCAATCCGCCGCCTGGGATGCCCGGGGACATCTCAGGGCCCTCGGCACCTGTGTCCCCTGGTTCCCGGGGCACTGGCCCCCTGGGATAGGGGTGAGAACATCTCAGGGCCCTCGGCACCTGTGTCTCCCCCCTCCAGGCCCCTTCGGGGTTGCGTGTCAGGGCCTTCGGCACCTGCGCTCCCCGCTGGCCGCGGGGGTGCTGGGGAGGGCGTATCAGGGCCCTCGGCACCTGCGCCCTCTCCCCCTGCCTCCTTGCCTTGAGGCATGGGGGGAAGCGTGTCAGGGCCCTCGGCACCTGCGCTATCCACCCCTCACTCAATTTCCGGGAGGACGACCGCCTCCTTGTCCGACTGAGTGTCCACGCTCTCGTCGGTGTCCGAGGAGAGGGGGATGGAGGCCTCGGAGTCCTGTGCTGCGCAGGGCTCCACGGCCATCCACGTGTTCGGGAAGGTGAAATGCCGGAAACATCTGGTGCATCCCAGGTACACCTCCGGCTCAGCATGGAAGTCCTGCTCCGCCAGCTCCAAAATCTTGAGCGGTCCCGGCCTCCAGCCGCACCCCACTGTGACTCCATCTGTGTCCAGTAGGTGCATGCTGTAAGCTTTGGTGGGACCCTTTCGGGCCGGGGTGGCTACCACCGTCAGTGGACCCCGAGGCGGGGGCACCTCATCCGCAGCCATCTTGGTGATGGCCGGCTTGTTGGCGGGGATCACATCCCAGCTGGCATTCGAGGGCGGTGTGTCCGGGACTTCCTTGAACAAGGCCGTCGGTGAGGCCGGGCACTCCACCTTGTCCTCCCAGTCCTCATGTCCGAGGTCGACTCGGACCGCCCTTCCTGCCTCGAGTTGCATGGACGGGAGCTTCTGGAGGACCTGGTCCCAGATGGAGCACACCACGTGTCGCTTCTCCCGTGTAGACATCCGCCGTGGACTCCTTGAACCAGTTTCCCAGGTACTGGTGCTGTATGTGCGCCTGGAATGCCAAATCCGGCATGAAGACCCGGAAGGAGTACCATGAGAGTTCAGCCACGTCCTTGACTGGCGCGCCCTGCTTCCCCAAGGCGTCTTTGAGCCACCTCAGGGACCTGTCTGGGGTTCCTGGGCGGGGGATGAAGCCCGTCCTGTCCTTGTTGATCGTGGGAATCAGGTAGTCCATCTCGCGGAACTCCTCCGAGGCCCTGAATCTCTTCCACCACCGCTCCAAGGGGATCCACCATCTGGCCCCCGAGAAGGAGAACAATGGGGCGATGAGCGGGACCGGGTTCCGTTTGATGGCCACTGCCGACGTGGTCTTCGTTTGCCAGGCCAGCAGCTCCAGGGTGTTGCTCGTGGACTTGACCGACTGCGGCGAGGTGTGCTGCACGTCGTTGAAGCGCGCACTGCAGGCCAGGTTGAACCTGGCCATCGCCATGATGTACCTGTCCACTGCTTTGGTCCGCTCCGGGACCCGGTTCTCCGGCGGGGCCCCTTCTGCCCCTTGTTCCAGGGCCCAAACAATTGCCCGGGTCGGAACCACCGCCTTGCGCTGTGGCTTGACCTGGGTGTCCACCAGCGTCTCCTGGATGGCTTTCCGCTTCTCCAGGAGTGGTTTGTGTTCGTCAACGTTGAGCATGCCGAGTTTAATGGAGAGCCACTTTAAAGTGCCCCACCACTTCTGGAGCTTCGCCGGGGTGACCTCCAACGTGACCGCCTGGTTCATGAGGTGCCGGACGTCGCCAGCCGTCCAGGGGAGGTTCTGGAAGCCGATCTTGCGCATGCCCTCATAGGCCAAGCAGTGTGCCCGGATGGTACGGAACCGGGCATCACCAAAGAAGTGGCCAAACTCCTCCAGCTCCCTGGCCCCCATCACCTGGTGCATGTAGGGGATCTGGTGCCGGAAGGGGATGAAGTATCCCAGGAGGCGTTCCAACCACCTGGCCCTCAAGTGTTGCCAACGCTCTCTGAGATGTCGGCAATTGGGTTTTGATCTTCCCTGGTTTCCAATGCCGCCACTTGTTGGCCACTGCCAGGACATCCGGGGCCTCAATCGATCCGGAAAGGATCCACTCTTCGCGGTCCCGGATGGCCTGTTCCATTTCCAGTGGAGAAAAGGTGTGCGATTGCCTGGCGCCTGCCGCACGAAACAGAAGTTGTTGCAGGGTCTTAGTAGCGAGCTCCAAATCCGCCTCCTCCAGCGGTTGTGGTTGGGAGCCGAGTATCCTCGCGAGGATCAAGTTGTAGGTGTCCGAGGCCACCAGGACGTGGTTGCCGTCAGGTGCCAGCCCCACGATCCGTGTCCACGGCCGCGGGTCAATGACCACCGCATCCGGGTTGGCGACCTTGTCCTTTTTGACCCATTCCAGGCAGCACGCCACGAGGATTTCCCCGTCCGACTGCACTGGTGCAAATCCAAGGTCATGCAAAATCAACTGGAGCGCGGTTGGCGCCCCTAGGAAGGTCGTCCCAAACGGGACATCATCATGATCCACTCGAGCCGGGGGCCTAGTCCCTAGGTGCAAACCCCAACCAAACAACAGGGGGCCCCCCAAAACCCCGGAAAGTCAACCCCGAAACGGAGGAAACGGGGAAAAAAAAAAGGGGGACCCAGGGAGCCGCCCCGAAAAGGGAAAACCAAACAAGAGAGGGGAACCAAGGCGCACCCCGGATCAGCCCAAGCCGCGCCAATTTTCCTCGCCTGGTGCAAGATATCAGCGCCTTCGGCAGCTGTCCCCCCCCCCGGGGTGCGCTGCGCATCCGTTCCGGATGGCCGCGGTCCTGGATGGTGTGCCGGAAGATGGCGTTGTCCCGCAGCAGCACGCGGCCCCCTTCGCGAGGCCATCGATGCGCTTGAGCGCAGCAGCCTCCGGATTCCGCAGAAGCAGCGCAGAATCAGCTCCCAGATGGCATTGGAGACGTGGCCTGTCTGGGTGGTCTGGCTGAATCTGAACCTGGGCACCTTCTGGTCCAAGGGCTCCACCCGGCGGTAGTACTCCAGCCGCTCCTTCACCCAGCGGTTGTAGAGGCCCTCCGGCGGCTCGTCCAACACCAGCTGCAAGATGGCCTTGCCGGCCCGGATCTGGAGGAGGCGGGTGCCCCCTCCCCCGGCACGCCAGTACCCCTTACAATACTTGCACATGTAGCCCCCCCGGGTCTCCCCTTTTGTCTTCGGGATGAGTTCCCACGGGGTGACGGAGCTCAGGACCAGGCCACACTCCATGTGCGCCCAGAAGACATGCTTCATCTACACCGGATAGTTCTTCTTCCGGTAGTCCTTACCCACCACGCCCGTGGACGTTGTCCGCCGTGATGGGGGGGTAAACGATCCCCTCATCGCCCTCGCCTCCCCTGGGGCGGATGTCAGGGCCATCGGCACCTGTCCGGCACCCAGGGGCGGAGGGGTCCAGGCCCATCAGCTTGATCATGTCGTTGGTGTAGCCGAGCTTGCGGTAGATGCAGGGGGCCACTGAGTCGGGGACTGCGCCGACCCACCACTGCTTCGTGTTGCAGCGCCAGTTGACCTTCACCTCCGCCAGGGCCCCCGGGCCTCCAATGCGGTCCATGAGGGCCTTGTACACCTCTGGGAACTGCTGGAGGCTCTCCACCGACCGAGATGCGCTCGTCGCATACCGCCCGCAGGATCATCTGCTCCTTGGAGTCCGCCACGTCCTGGACCGGGAGCTGCATCACCTCCGCCGGGGTGTCCGTGAGGAAGGCCCGGGCCGCGAGGACCTTGCCCATGGCCCGGTAGACCAATCGCCACTCCGGTCCTGTCTGCGGAAACGGAAGGCCCTCCTCCTTCAGGAAGCACCGCGCGTCCTCCTTCAGGGTCTCCCAGCCCTCCAGGCGGGTCTGATTCTGGGCCTTGGTTTTCGGGCCCCGCTGCCTAGGGCCCTGCAGCAGTGGCAGAGACTCCCAGACTCCCCAGAGCTGGCGCAGGGTGTAGCTGTGCCCGAACATCCCCAGTAGGCCTGGGAGTGTCCAGGACGAGATCTGGCGCGTCCAGTGGAAGTCCTCATCCGGATCGTGGGGGGCAGCCCAAAAGATGGATCGCAGGTCCCCAGGGTATCGTCGGACCCAGCGGCCCGCAAAGATACGGACCTCTCCGACCCGTTTGCTCATCCAGCGCAGGACCGAGAGCTGCACCTCCGGGTCCTTGGTGTCCAGGCCCACCGGGGTGGCGGACGGCTTGTCAGGGCCCTCGGCACCTCAGCTCGTCACGCCAGAGCCCGAGGCTGGGGGGCTCGGCACCTGGGCGCGCCGCACCAGAGCCCCCCGCCTTTGGCATGGGGATCCCTGTCAGGTCCGGCAGATCTGACAGGAGGGCCGCCGGGAAGGGATTCCTACCCAGCAAGATGACCGCCTTGGCCTCAAGGTAGGAGTCCGTGAGGGATGTGAGGTCGTCCATACTGAAGTCCCTCCATGCCGTTGTCGGCTCGAAGACCCCAGTCTCAATGGCGACCCGGACCTCACTAGGCCACGCACTGAAGGGAGGCGCGATGGGCTCGAGCATTCTGGGTTCGAGGGAGCCCTTCGCCTGTCTGGCTTGGTGTTTCGCTTTCGCCTCCTCCGCAGTGGTCTGGGCCTGGAGGAGCTCCGGTGTGGGTCTCCCCCAGTCCGCACCCAGCTTGTCCAGCAGCTTCTCACGGAAGAGGTCCAAGTCCTGGTTCTTCAGGAGCAGGCCTCCATCACCTCCTCCGTCAATGGCCCCCCCTTGAAGTTCGTGGAGGACCGCCGCGGAGCGCTCCACCGCTTCCACCTGGTCCGCCATCTTGGCCTCCTCCTGGGCGATGGTGGTGGCGTTGAGCCGGGTCTGAATCTTGAAGGCCTTCACCGCAGACGGGTGGAAGGCTCTGCATTCCTGGCCCTCTTCCTTGTCGCCTGGCAATGGGGGCCTCTCCCCCGGTGGGGCCGTCAGAAACTCCTCGTCCAGCTCCATGCAGTTCCTGATCACCGCCCGGACCGAGGAGGGGACGAAGTCCGAGAAGCTGGCCTGGTCCGGGTTCTCGCAGGCCATCGGGTCGGTGGCCAGCTCGCTGACGTCCACCGAGGCACTGAGCTTGAGGTCGCGGGCCCGGTCCGTGTCAGGGCCTTCGGCACCCGCGGACCGGGCCGCCGTCCAGACCGCATTGCCCTGGTCATCCACCGTCAACTGCCAATGCGCGCCCGCCATCTCCAGGGTGGCCGAGTTGGTCGCCGTGTCAATGGGCTCCGTCTTCTTGCCGCACCCCATGCACTTCGTGGCGCCCTTCTTCACCCAGGGCATGGTGCAGCAGGGGCAGATCCAGGATGTGGGCACCTTGCCGGCGGTTCTCCAGGCCCCCGTACCCCAAGCCAGCGCGCTTGCCAACCTGCTGTCCCGGGGTGCTGAGCCGGGCCTCATGCTCGTACTTCATCTTGGCGATGTAGAAGGCCTCCACAACGCGCTCCAGGCCCCCCTGCTTGAGTTGGGGGCCCTCACAGCCTCGCAGGAGCCGCTGGACGTCCTTGGCCTGCAGTCGGCGGAGCCTAGTGGCCGTGGTCGCATCGAAGCAAGGGAAGTCGCCCGCCATCTGGTCGTCGCTGAACTGGTAGAGGCCCTCCGAGACCTTGAGGGCCGTGGTGAACACGCTCCCCCCCGGCGGGGGGGCTGCGGGGTTCTCATCCTCCTCCGAGGACGCCTGCTCCTTGACCTTCGCCATCAGCTCCCGGCGCCTCTGCCACTTGGCGTCTGCCCGGGCATCCAGGCGGGCCTCCTCCAAGCGGGCTGCAGCCGACCTGGGCATCGGCAGCTCCTTCTCGTCCTTCGCCAGGAGCTCCTCCATGGGCACGTCCTCCTCCGGCGGGTTCAGGAGCTCCAGGAACGCCCCTGGGGGGCGTGTCAGGGCCTTCGGCACCTGCGCCACCCCAGGGGCTGCATCTTCCATCGGCTCATCCTCTGCCTTGCGCTTGGCCGGGTAAGGGGGGCCTGCTCCAGCTCATCTGCGCTGGAGAAGAAACGCTCATCAGGTGCCTGAGGGACCTCAGCAGCCAAAACGGTCCATCCTTCTTCCTCCCTCTTCACGAGGCTCGCCAGGTACTTTGCCATGGAGGCCTTTGCCTTAGCCTTGGCCTCTGCTACCGCGGCACCAGCGTAGGCGGGGGCGTACATGGCTTTGCGAGTAGGGGAAAGAAAGATTTCAAATCACAAGACAAAAGATCAAAAGGTCCACTTGAGCCAAAATGGTGGCCCAAGTGGATACTTATTAAGAGTCAAGACAAGCGACCACCTACGGTTAACGCTTTAGCCCAGCAGTGCCTCCTGGTGCCACGGGTTCTGCGACGCTCTGAGCATCTTGATGTAGGGGACATACTTCTCCCCACCGGGGGGATGTCGTCGGGGTCATCCAGCCAGGCCCCTCTCGAGGGCCTTCCTGAGATCATCCGGCCACGCCGACACTTCCAAGGGCTTGAGAGTGTGGTTGAGCATCCATGCCTGGTTGGTGTCCTGGATTCGCTTGTTTGGCGCCTGAGCCTCCTGAATGGAGCCCATCGCCTCAGCCAATGCCTGGCTGGCGTCAACGCCCTTCCCCTCCAAGTACTGCTCTCTCACCTTGGCCTTGAAACGCTCCAGGTTGACCTTCCTGAGGGCACGGGCTCCCTCGTTGGCCGCCTCATCTGACGGCAGCCTGTATGCCCTCCTGGAGGGGCGCCAGGATCGCCATCTCGTTGTCCAGCATCTCCTCAGTGACCAACTCCTTGTGCCGCCGCCTGGCCGAGGCCTCCTCCGGAGTCGGTTCCCGCTGCTCCCGCAAGGCCTTATGCAGCTCCTCCTTCTTCCTGATCGCCTGGTCCACCTGGGGATGGTAGAGCTCGAAGCTCTGAGCCTCCGCCTCCTTCAGGGACCGCTGCACTTTGACCTTGATCTCCTGGCTTTCCCGGACCTTCAACGCCTCGTCGTCCGCCTCCATGGACAGGATCTCCTGCCGGATGTCCACCCGCCTGTTAAGCGGGACCGCATCTGCCATGGTGATCTCATCCGACGAGTCCGTTTTTGGAGGGGCCCGTGCCGTCCACCAAGTTGCGGTCGGCCTGTGCCAGGGTACCACCGGGGCCAACGCCACCCAGGCTTCCCCATTCCCGCTGCTGGATCCAGGTCGGCTTGCCCTCCAAGATGAGCAGGTTGTAGGTGATGCCGTCCGCCTCATAGGTGGCCGAGGGTGCCTGGAAGGGGGCGAACTCCTTACTGCTTGGCTGCCTCTGGCCACCCCGTTCCGCATGCCTTGCACATGAACTTGTAGTCGGAATGACCTGCGTCGAGCCTGTACATGCGATACACGCCTTGTTCCTCTAGAACTGCGAAGCCCAGACCTCCTCCTGGCGGAGCTGGATCTTCATCGGGACGTACGCCTCCAAGATGCGGATCACCAGGTCCTCCGTGAGGTTCTTCCCAACAAACTTGTGAAACAGGGAGACCGCCTCCTCCACCGTGATGTCTCTCAGCAAGGTGGCCGCCGACGCTGGAAGGACTGGAAACAGGTCTGGGAGGTCCACCAGCTTGAAGTACCCGGGTTTTCCGTCCACCGGCACCAAGGTGACAGGTTTGTTGGCCTGAGACGTAGCCTTCTGAGAAGCCGCCACGAAGCCCTTCAGTCTCTTTGTGGGTGGCGTCTGCGCCTCCTCCGGTGGCCCGCTCCGTGCCGTCCGCATCCCCCATGTCCTTGTCGCCCTCCTCGGCGGGGCCAGGGGCACCCAAGCCGGGAGTCGGTGTGGCAAATGCCACTCGGAGACGCTCCAGTGCACTGGAGAGGTCCTTCATCACATCGGTCGCCCAAGCTGACGGGGGGGCCTCGGGCTCGTCCAAAACCAAGCACGCCTCCCGTGCGCGAATGTCCTGGGCCTCCTGGCTGGCCATTTCAACCTCCACGGTGAGTGTCTGGTCCTCAATCAACTCAAAGGAAGTTGCCGAGGTTGCCGAGGAAGCCATTGCTTGGTCGGGGTTAAGTTCGAAAATGCAAAAGATCAAAGTTTTTCAATCAGCTTGGGTTCCAGGAACCCAGAACAATGCTTGAGCCAAAATGGCACATGCCATTGTGGTCAAGCATTCCACACACAGTGCATGTTTCCACATGCGTTTCAACATTAACAAATTGTATATGTTAAACGCATTTGTTTGCAGAAAGCTGTCTCTTTTTTTCTGGACCCCGGAAACCCTACTGATCTAAACCCTACTCATCTACCCCCCGTTGAAGTTAGTGACAAAACCATAGACCACTACGGTGAGCAGGTACGTCAACATGTGAACCACTTGCTGCGCACTCACGCCATCCCGCTGGCCCTGCTACACATCTGTCCACCTAAAGCGCCTGTAGCGCACCGGGCTTAACCACAAGTCCCACTGCGCATCCTCACCCGGGCTTCGGTGAACTTTTTTGTAATCACATATTTTGAACTCCCGCCTGACTCACATCTGTGGGCCCCGGTGTTTGTTTTTTGAACTCATGCCCAGGCCGTGATTTAACAAAGAAAACAGTAAGACCACCAGGCGTGATTTCAAAAAGAACACACCGGGACCGTGGTGTGTTTCTTTAAAATCACCAGTCGCTCACTGACTTGCTGGCCCGCTTCCTGTGAAAGAACACACCAAAAAGAATCCAAAATAGGGAATGTCAAAATCACTCCGGGCGTGAATTCAAAAAACACCGGTTCCTCCGCACCTCCTCAAAACCACCGGCGATCCCACCTCCACGAAAAACCCCAAGACCACCTCCACGACCAAGTCGGCCATTGCAACCGCTCGAGAGTTAGCCAGCCCCGCCACCCCACAAGAACCTAGGTGGCTGGCCAAACCTCCTTATGTTGGTCATAGTCTTCAGTCGCACTTGGACGGAAGCAAAAACAGTGTACTTGGCGTGCTGCAATGGGAGCAAAAGTCGCTGACACCTACCGCAACTGTAGCCACAAAGATCGCAAACCGGTTCCTAAAGGTGCCACTCAGGGCTCCAAGCGTGAGCGTGGCATTTAACCAGAGAGAGGCGATCTGTCCACGACTTATGAATGAAGTTCCAGCACGTAAACTGTACTGCAGCGGTGCGAAGGGATTGTCGCATAGCGACACCGTCCAAAGCACGGCTGGAAGGATCCAAAACCACGTCAGTGTCAGGAGCAAAGCAAAAAGGGCACCTACGTACAAGGACTGTAGGGGTAGGAGTCTTGGAGACCTAGTCTCGTGGTAAAGGCATCAAAAAGAGATCCTGCAATCCGCTGTCATGATCAGGGTCCCATAAGGAACCCTGAAAAGGGTTGTCTAAAATCACGCATTTAGGGGCCCATCACCATCCCTAAACGCTGGGGGGTAGTTGGGCTCTTTAGCTCCTGGCTCTTTAGCGCTCCCCCAATCGTCTTTTACCCTTGGGGTGGCGACCGAAAGGAAGCCAGTCTGGCTTCCCCCGCCTTGCCGCCATCCTCCTCCAGCACTGCTCCCAGCGCCTCGAGCCCCGGACCCGCTCGCGGGTCGATCGGCAGCCTGTGCGACGGGATTTTGCGAGCCGCGGTTTGGGCTGGGATGTCTGGGTGTGGATTTGGCCAAAAGACTGGGTTTCGTCCGGTCAACAATGACCTTCCAAGCGCCACCTACAGGTCCCTTTTTTGGAGGGCAAATGTTTGACCTCAGTTGCTGGATTTGCCAACCCACAGCTTGCCCCGGCCTGATCTGGGCCGCATCGAATGGATTGTTCTCAAGAACAAATCCATACCTGGCTCTGATGCGTGGGGAGGGGTCAAGTGGGCTTTTGCTTCCAGGGGGCCACAACAGAAGCCGATGGTTGTCCTGAGCTGCCCAGAAAGCGCGTCGCACCTTTGAGTTCCTTCTTCGCAACCTTTAGAGGCTTTTGGTAGCTGTCATCACGCCTCACTACTGACTTTGGCTTCATCTTGGGGTTATCTCCTGTGAGTCGCCTGTGAGCCCAGGGTCAGTAATGCAGAACAAGCTGCGGCCTTCTCATAGAAGATGCAGACCTGGTCAAACAGTCTGGAGAGCCCTAAGCGTTGTCCAAATTCAGGAGCTTTTGCCGCTTTTGTTTGACCACCAATTGTTCGCTAAGGCTATGTGAGACATCAGAATCTCGCCACGAGTTTTTTTCTTGTACTTCAAAAGTCCTGCCTCATCGCCTGCCTCATAGTCCACGGAAGCTACCAGCGCCACGTGGCCACCCTCATCCGCAAAATGCACGTCGGGCGGTTCCCCGTTGGAGGAAACGAAGCCCCGGATACCACTTCAGAACAAAGCAACCGGGTGGTGCAGTCGCCAAAAAAAGAAGCCAACTGGTGGGTTTACCTCATAGTTGCAGAAGTCCTCCACACAGCCCCGATACAGACCCAAGATGGGCCTTTGGCTCCCCTCTTAGTCAGCTATTATCCAGACCGATTTCAATTTGGAGGCTTTCCCCAATCATTGGAAGTCCGCATTTGGAGTTGTCTCCAAATTGGATATGGAACCCCCTCACTGGGTGTCTCCTTTGGTTTCTCAAAAACATCCCCAAACTGAAAACCAATCCTCTAAAAGTGGCACCCCTGACAATTAGACCCAATAACAACAGCAGTTTTAGGGAGGTGTCCTTCTGATCCAGATGGGGGTCAATGTCCATCTTGTCACTGAATAATGTTCAATTCTTTGGAGCCTTTCGAATTCATGGGGATTTCTGAAAACTTCCCACCATTTGTCAGCTTCCCGGAGGTTAGGGGTTGTTTCCCATTGCGCACAACGCAGGAGTGCAAAACCGCAAACCACCAAAACAGCCACCACTGAGAAATTAGGCCATCTCGACCAACCATAGACACCCCCAACCCCATTTGAATGAAAATTGCTTGGCCAAACAAGTTCCACCCCTTTGACGCAACTCTCTTCATCCTTCAAATGCTCCTAAGCAACCTCTTCGAAAAATCCCCACGCGAGCCTTTCATACCCTTTGAAGCAACGAAGCGACCCGTATGGTTTCTGATCTTCCGATTGCCAGTCCGTTCGCAACAAACAACCGGCCATCCGGCCGCCTCCAGCACCGTGTGCGTGCGCCCAGTGCCGGCCAACCTCGCACGCTCGGATCTCATGGGCGAGCCATTAGAAAAAGCGGAAGCAATCATTACAACACGCGAATGAGGTGCTTAGGGGCATGCACAAATACAAACACCTGCTATATATATATATGTGCACTCGGTTGTCAACCATTGCTTCAACAGCTCAGGCATTCCATTTTGCTCATGCCCGACAAAGGCATATTATGTCACCATGCGCTGTCGCCCCACCAGCTCCTTGGCTAATGGGGCAACCGCTTGTGGCAAAAAATGTTCCACCATGAGGATGCCCCAGTAGCTCTGTAGTCACTGGAGCAACCACAGGTGGCAACTGCTTAGGCTACCCTTCCACGCGTTCCTTGCTGGCTCACAGAATGGAACTTCTTTCTGGCAGCAGCTAACTTGGGCTGGGCACCGGGAGGGACTGCTAGTTGGGTAAGCGCTTGCAGGCCAGCATCTAGGTAAATTCGGCAAGTTGAAATGCTCTGCCAACGACCCTTGGAGACAAGAACGTCCAAGGTTGCACCCTGCTGATAAGCGCTAGTAGCCCCACCACGGCGCAAACTGTAAGGGCGCAGGGCCAAGTTGTCAATTTGCAAATCTGCCAGCAATGAGTTCCACAGGTTTCGAAACTGGTGGTTTGACATCTGCGCTAAAGTATCACCAGCTTGCAAATTGCTGCAAAGTTGTCTCAACGCCAAAATGCACAACTTCTCAGTGGATTCCACCCTTTGGTTCGCGCTTCACCCCCTTTGACGAAGGAATAAACACGACCACACTAGATCCGGCGAAAGCCACATCTTTCACCTTGATGTTCAGCAGTTCGCCAGTGCGAAGGAATAAGGCAAAGCCAGCCACGAGAAGCCAACCAAAACGCACCTGATTCCACAAACAAGCCTGACCAGCACAACTTAGGAGCAGCTCAGGGTTCAGTGGGGCTGCACGACAAGGGGCTTCAACTTGGTCCAGACTTTCACCAGTCCATGACCATGGCAAACGACGTTTTGCTTGTGGCCGAAAAAACTGTATTGCAGCCAGCGCGTAGGAAGCAGCTGGTTTCACTTCGCCTGAGTCCCACAGCATCTCAATGAACTCGGCGACTTGATCATCAAACTGCTCCCAACAGCTGACAGAAAAATTGCTTCTCAAATGCTGAAACTTGCAAAAACGGTGAAACATCTCTTCATATCTCTTGCGGGTTTTGTCTTGCACGACCAAACTGCTTAGCGCTCCAATCTCTCTCCTCTGCACTTTGCGTTGCTCTTTAGTGGCCCCTGGCAGCAATTCAACCTTCCGCTTTCTTTGGCTCATAACGGCGAGATGGTTCATCAGCCGGATTCAAATCCGACTCCAGCCATGCCCAAATAGGGAAAATCTGCACTTGCAACGCTGCGTACTTCCTGAGGATTTTGCTCAAACGATTGGAGCTGCTTCGTCCTTTGGTTGCCACTGCCAGGGCAACCTGACTGTCGGAGAGATGGAGAGCTCGCTTTCGATGGAATGATTTTCGCCTCAACCGCCGTGCCAATGCATGCACCAGCGCGCGTAGCTCGAGGATGTTGATATGCTCCTCTCTTTCAAAGGGGTACGAATGTGCGACTCTCCACACCCGTCTGTCAGGATTTATGGTCGCTCGAGGGAAACTGTCAGGCCTGTACAAAGTGCTGATATCCAGCCTCTCTTGGCGTCTGATGAAGGCACGCAGTTCTTCCATCCACAAGGATCCGAAGACGCTCTCGCCCTCGTCCTCCTCTGCGTGGGCCGCGCTTTCTCCTTCGGACTTCTCACTCTCTTCATCTGGATGTTCCTCCAGCTTGACTCTTTGGAGCGACTGGTATAAATCCCACTGGATTCTTTCTGCTCCAAAATAGGGCTTCTTGCCCATAGAGCAGAGCACATGGTCCAAAAGGCAAGCAACAGCTGCAGTGTGGAAGCTGTTGCCAAGGGCTGCGCACCGCAGGTCTTCCTCCGCTCTGCGCTCACCATCATTCCCTGGCCGTTTTTTACTCAAGGCTTTGGTAAACCCTTGGGGGAAACGCATCAGAATTTCCCTTTCGTCCGCCAGCAGTGGCCGAAGCTGCCCGCCACCGCCCTTCACCATGTACTCGTTGAACTGATCATCTTGCCGGTTGCTTCCTTGGAATTGCCCTGGTAAAGGTAGGAAATTTGAGTCCAATGTCTTTTTCTCCTTCAGGCCACCGACTTCCAGGCTCAAGGACAACTTTCAAGTCCTCCACGTCGGCCACATACGTCACCACATCGTACAAATTCTTTTCGACCCGCTGGGATTGGGTGCAAGGGCTCCTCTGATAGCCAGAAAAGCCGCCTGCTGGGAATCCACAAGGACTGGCCTCATCTTGAGGGCTTCACTCATCCTGCGGATGTCCCCCTTGTCAGCCACCACATTTTCAAGCAACAGCAGGGCCCAAAGACCTTTTTCTTCTGCCATGGCTTGAACCATCTCAAACATTCGCACCTCCAGGTGCGTTCTTTTACTGGATAAGCGGGAGAGCCCCTGGCTTTTACGATGGCCTTTGCCAACGCCTTCTCATCAAAGGCTCTGATGTACCTCATCACTGCCGGGAAATTTTCTCCGCAGCACCACCACAGAATGTGACACAGCCGCTACCACTCCTCCTTCCAGCTGGTTTTTTGCCTCCTCCTTTCCTGATCTGCTTGGTCTCGAAGCATAACAGGCGCCACCCCGGCGGTCTCGCAGGCATCGCTGGCTGTCACTATGGGGCCCACCTCCGCCCTCAGGTCGAACTGCATCATCGGGAGCAGGCATTCCAGGAGAAGCATCCCTTGTAACCTCAGGCTCGCGAGCAATGACAGTGATCAGCTCCTGCAACACTGAAAACCGGCATCGCCTGAAGTGCAGAATGTGCACACTCTTTCCTGCATAGATCTGCAGCTCTTTGCGAGTTACTTGCCCTTTCTGCCGGAGGTCAAGGCTCCTCTGCATAGTTGTCCTCAAAATGCCTCCTTGGCCATCAATCAATGACCCCAACCTTTCTGCTTGCTTGCAGCGTTCCAGAGCTTTGTCCTTGTTGGTTGGGATGCCCCACCATTGATAAGCACTCCGCAGCCGGAGCTGCTCATCCGCGGGCCGTCCCACAAGATCTGTTGCTGCCGCCTCTGCAACTTTTTCCAAAATGGTCGTGTCATCAAGGTAAATCGACCAACAAGAAAAGCTCCTCAACTTCAGGGAACTCGGCGTTTTGCTTGATCTCGCATTTTTCAAGCCCAGCTCCTCCTCTGACTTGGCTCCGGAGCGCTATCTCTCTGTGAGCTGCTTGCATCAGCCCAACCGCCGAATGCCAGCCCATGGGCAGCACTGTAAGGCCAATGTGAACAAGGCCATCCCCCTGCTGACCGAACACAGCTGCTACCATAAAATCACTCCAGGCATGAGGAAGTCGAAACAAGTAAAAAGCAGAAGTCAAGTCCTCGCCTGACACCAGAAGCGTTTGATTTTGTTCCACCACCAGCCGCTGGAACGACGCGGCCCCTGTCAAGGTAGACGTGTCACCTTCCAGTTGCGTCATCAACCAGTTCGTAGCTCGGAGGTCGACAATGAAACGTAGGATCGGGAGACCCGACTCTGTCTTCTTACCTTGCTTCTCCACTCCGAAGGCGCCATTGAGGACATTGACACCTCCAGCGCGTGGGCAGCTGTCAACAACGCGAACTAGACCTCGATCTAGTAGTGCTGCCGCAATCTTTGCCCATTCTTCATCATTACACTGAACACGCCGCCGGGGGCAAGCGCCCAGCAGCTCTTCCTTCACCAAGCTGGCCGGATCTTGCAGAGTCTCTGCTTCTCTCACTGGCTCAAGCTCACTTTCCTCACCAAACGGGAGTTCCCGCGACGAGCTTCTTCTTGGCCCGTCTCTCCTTTTCCACCACCCTTCTTCTGCTTCTTTAGCCACCATGGGCTCCACGCTCCCTTCTTCTGATCTCCAGCGGCTCTTCCTGATTTCTCCACATCTACCTGCTTCACGGGCACCTCTCTCAAAGCACCTTTCCTTGGCTGGCCTTCTTTCTCGCGCCTCTGCAACTCCACCTCTTTGAAAGTCACTCTTTTCTTCGCGCCTTCTTTTCCGTCGCGTTCCTCTTTTCTGCTCTCGCTTCTTTTTGGCTGGCTCGCGGGCTTCTCCGCGATGGGAGCAAGCCCGCTGCCAAACCCCTATTTACCTCGGCTCGCCTTCATCAAAGCTTCCTTCAGCTTCACATTCCTCAACTCCAGTCGGGTCGCTGCCTCGCGCTCGTCCTCTCTTGTCAGGGAGGCCGCCGTGGGCGGGATGATCTCCAAATGCCGCGCGGCCGCCCACGTGCCCTTGTTCAGGCTGGCCTCGATCACCTTCATGCGTTGGATCAACACATCGAGGCAGTGAGCGGCCTTTCCAGCAAGCAGCTTGGCCGGAGGGTGAGCTGCACACCACTTGGCTGACGTAAGCCAGCACCTTTTGGCCACCCCACTTTCGAGGGTCCAGGCCCTGTTCTTCTCGGTCTGCCAGGTAGCGGCTCATTTCGTCCAGGGCGCAACGTGCCAGGACTCTGGGCTTCTTTTGAGCAACTCGCCAAAAATCCCCTCCCCGAGCTGAGGAGTTGCTGTCCTCTGATGAACTTTCTGCTGAAGCGCCGCTCTCACGTTTGCCTCGCCTTTTCTTCTTTTTCTTCCTTGGCATCTCTGCTTGGAGCTCCTCCTGCACGCCTGCAGCCGACTCGCGCCTCGCTTTCATCTTGGCAACCACGTACTCCTCCAAACTCTCATGCTTCCTCTTTCCCTTTGTGGATGTCACACGCGGGTCGGCCACTTCACTGGCAGCTTCATGACTCCCCACTTTGGCCAGCGCCTCATCTAAGCCTGTGTCACCGGGAGCCGCTCGCTTGAGCTCTCTCACTGCTTCCGCCAGGGCTGTCATTCCCTGCTCGACGCCCAAGGCTCTCATAAAGCCCTTCTCCACCATCACCCGGGGAGTGAGAAAACGCCAGTGATCAACATGGATCAAGGCTCGCCGATCACCATGCGCTAGCCTTTCTCGGCAGCGCCTTTGATTGCCGCTGCATAGGTGGTACACGGCTCCAGTCCTGTGCAGATCAGTGTCCACGTAACATTGGTAGTACCCATCAGAGAAGGGGCCGTGGCTTGCACAGAAAAGGTCTTTGGTCCTTCCTTTCCCAGCTTTGCAGCTGTAGCACTCCATGCCCTTGAGGACCTTCAGCTTTGCAGCTGTAGCACTCCATGCCCTTGAGGACCTCCTTCATCATCATAGCACTGGTATTCCGTCGAGGCTCTCTCTCCCCAGATCCGCAGCCACAACCCACCCCACTTCGGAGGCTGGGCGGGCCAACCGCAAGGCCAAAGAGACTTGATCCGGGATCCGGGTTCAGACCCAGATGCTTCCCCTTTGGTGAAGCTCCTCCATCTGTCCCTGGCCAATGCGGCAGCCTGAATCAGCTCTTTAGCTGCACAGGCTGGGCAGTGGCTGCTTACCAAAAACAGTGGCTCCGCACCCACTGTTAAACCATTGCTTCAACCCTCATCTGTGAGCCGACACTTTACGCAAGTGTCTTCCTCGTGCATATGTCTCACTTCCTGATTGATTCATATATATATATATATATATATATATATTCATGTATATATATATATATATATATTCACATGTATTATATATATATATATGTATATATTCATGTATGTATATATATATATATATATATGTATTCGTATATTTGTATATAGCACTTGACATACATGTTCACAAATGGTTGTATATACACAATTAGACAAATGTGTGATTGTGCATATACACCTATGATGGAAAGAGGACCAACAGTAGGCAGCTGCACAGGGAGAAGCAAAGCCTGGGATCATGGTTGGCCATGTCGAAGCCAGGAACCAGCAGACGGAGGTGCTGCTTGGTTTCCGGCAAAGCCTGTCCTCGCTTGGCATCCGACCAGCAAAGGGGTCTTTTTTACATGCAAACATAAGATCTCAGAACCTTCCTCAAATTGGCCCACACAGGTCCAATTCCACAAGTCTTCCCCAAAAGTTCAAGTTTCGCCAAAAGCGATTGAATTGGTCGTACACACTGTCATCTGCAAGCCAACAACCAAGACCACAGCAACCCGGATCCCCCAGCTGCATGTTGGCTTTTTGATTCTTTGATCTCGTTGTCCTGCTGTCTCCAAGAGCTCTCGAGAGAAGTCCACACAGCGGCTCCACAGCACCTGTCGAGTGCCGTAGGGGGGTTGAGGCTTTTCCAAAATAATAGAAACATGTGATCCTTTTGCTATGCCTACTTGGTCATGGCCAAATCATGGTTTACAAGCAATTGAGAAAGGGTTTCTTAAGTTTAGCTGGCACACACCGATGAGTACGCACAGCAATACTCTTCCCAAAATATGCTGGACCCCGTGTTTGGACGGCGATTCAGGGAAAACCCTGTCCGTTTTAGGGTCCACGTTGCACACTTCCTCAAGAACTTATGCCCTATGACAAGTTCACGGCCCCAGTTCCATCTTCGAAAACAATCGGATTATGAATCTGCAGGCCTTGGATAAGCTCAGGATCCATCCAAGAAGGGGTCGATCTTAATTTCCAACATGGTTGTGCTTTTGAGGCTGTACCCTTTTCGGGGCTGCTTTACTGGGACTCAAACTCCAGGTCAATTTCAAAGGCTGGCAAAGAGCAAAGCGCAACCGGCACCGACTTGGCCCAGAGGTAACTCTCGAAGTCCACGCCACGCTCCTGGCGGAATTCCATCCATTCGGCCCCCCTTTGGCGAATCAAACCTCGTGACGTGACTCATTCATGTGGGCAGTGACATCCAGAACGGAGTACTTCTTTCATTCAAGTTCTTCCACAGGCTTGCTGGGAATCTTCAAACGCCCAACCCGAAGGGAAAGAGCGCATTGGGGACAATGGCAACCCAACCCAGGTTGCTCATCCCCCGTCTCTTCATAGGTATCAACGGATTGTTTGGACATGTTGTAGCCACAAAAAAAAACTGATTGGGTTCCGCAGGAGAAAGTGTTGTGAAGGGATCGGACACCTGGGTTTTGTGGTTGGTATTTGGGGAGGCCCCCACCTTTTCGTCCTCCCCAAAAGCAACAATGGGACATCCAACGATATCGCCAGTTGCTCACTTGATGCGGTCAAGCTCGGATTCCCGAACAACAGAGCATGAAGAAGTGGATATGTCTTTTTGGGGGTACCCTTGGTGAGGTTGCTTCAAAAAGAGACTGAGGCAGGTCCCTCTGAAAAAGGTCGTTTTACAACTCCGAGCTAGGAGGCCAGCAGGGGCTGTTTTCTTACGTTCAAGAGCTCCCGCAGTGTCACCTATTAGACCCAGACGGCCTTTTTGTCTTTTTGCGCTAAGCTTTCTCACGCAAGTTCATAGACTCACGCGCCTCAGCTTTCTCACTTTGATGGTTCCAAACCATCGTTGTTGCTGAGTGCACTATGGAACAAGCCATGGCCACCATCATCAGCAGCGCGGCAGCGTTCACATTGCGCCCCCCATAGGCTATCATGGCCCTTGCGATCATCGGCGCGATAAAGCGAGCAACACTGATCGAACCGTAGCTCCACGCTTGATATGCTTCCTGTCACTTGCCCAAAGGATCCGAAAGGATCTGGAAAGAAAAGCGCAACCATCTGGAACCACCAGGGAAAACCCAGAAGGCCAAAGTTCGATTGCCTGTGGACAACTGGGCGTTGCTCAAAATAAGATTTGGTCAAAACAAAACATGGCCCCTTTTGGGCTCCTTCATCCAACCAAACGGAGATCGATTTTGGAGTCCTGGCTGCAGTCTGTGTCAGGTATTGCAGCCTTCGATCCCCAGCCCTCAGCGATGCCATTGGACACACTTGAACAGCCATACACGAGAGCGTCTGCCTGGGGGCAAATGTTGCAATGGTTTGCGTTGCTGGTTGAAACGGTTGAAGGGCAATGTAGGGGAGTTCACTTTTTGCTGGTCGAAATGGAAAATGAGGGAAAACGAAAGTGCAAAAAGCTAAAACTTCCGGTGGGGCTCTGTCAAAAGTCCCTCTAAACGCTAGAAGCTGTTACATACAAGTCTAAGAGTATGGCTGGGAACCAAGCTGCTATCATCAAACCCGCCGCTCCCGTGCCAAAGTCAAACAGGAATATCGCTCCCAGCAACGCGATATGGTTGCTCGCGGCAAAAATCACAGACTCTGACACAAGCTTGCGCGACATCAGTGTAGCAGAGAAAGCTGCGAACAACAGACTCGTGAAGGACACTGCAGTCAACACTGCGCCACAGGATTCGGTGGGCCAATCATAAGACACCTCCAGTAACATGATGGCACTTACCTCTATGGAAGCAGTCTGAAAATACCGCAGGAATCCATATCGAATCATTTGCTTTACAATCTCCTGACGCTGCTTTGCGTCCAACTCCTCAACACCCTGCTCTGTCTGCTCTGATTCGATCTCCTCATCCTCACAGGGTTGTACCCACTCCGTGTTCAAACCATGGTTTGAACACCCTACACCCCAATGGGCTGAGGGCGCCAGGGTCCGGTTGGCTACAATTGCCCCCTGCCTCGTTGGGGAGAAGCGCTTTGGGCAAAGCCATGGCGATGTAAATGGTCGCAAGTTGCATGATGATGCACTGCGCGAAGAAGATCCAAGCCATGACAGACACGGGCGCGACTGGCTGGCCTTGTTTCACGCACAGGCTGATGATCGCAAAAACCGCCGGGCCGACCAAAAAGCCCCCGTTTCTGGCGCACTGTGTCCAAACACTCCAATAGCTCCTCTCTCTGTTCGGCGTGATCTTGGCCCACATGACCATCAAGGGGACCAGTGGCAAGGCCTGCATAAAGGAACAAATCTGACCCAGGCAAATAAGAAGCCAAAACACCGCCTGTTTCGTCCCCACACTGCGATCCACCGTGGAACTGGCCACCACAGCTTTCACCAGCAGCACGATGCTGCCAATCACTTGGGCACCAAGGATCAAAGTGCGTGCATTTGCCTGCATTGTTTGCCCAACCCTTGGTTTAAACATGGTTTAAACCACTATTGTTTACACAACATCCTTTTGGTCTCCCTTTAGCCGATTTTGGCCCTGCTGGCCTGATCCCAATTGCTTTCGCTCACCATTCTCTTGCTCACCACTATTGCAATAAAAACAGGAATCATCGAGGAGCTAAGAAAGAAGCCACTCATGGTGGCACTCTGCCCCATGCTTTCCGCGAAATCCAGCGAGATCGGCATAAGCAGCGCTTCCATGACATACCAGTGGAAGAAAAAAAACATAATTGAGATCTGGAATGACATGGTATTTGCATCCTGAGGATTTGTCAGCAGAGGTTTGGTTTTTGCAGCTTCATGAGCCAGCAGGACCAAAAAGGGGAAGATCACGCAGCTCCAAGTGACCGCTGTGAAAGGCACCACCCGGTCTGAGAAGTCGGTCAGCGGAGCAATTTCCGCATTCGCGGCAGTGAGCGCGACTATCATCACGGGTTGCAAGCCGCACCAATTTCGCAGGACGAGGACGGTATGTATGAGCAAGGGGTTCGGTACCTGTGAGCCAGAATGGCTAAAGCCTTCCAAGATGCAGCCTGGCATTCTACGTTAGTGGTTTCGCAAAGGAGGATGGCTGAACAGAATGGAGAATCACATAGGAACAATTTACCAGCGATTAAGATTGCCAAACAGCCTACATCTATGAATAGACAAAATAAACACATTGCCCCGTAATGAGGGTTTCCTGTGAAATGAACATGCCGAACCTAGAAGCTGCATCATGGGCTTTCGGCCGCAAACCCAAGAGGTCGCTGCAACATGTTCCAAAACGGCCTGAGCGCTGCTCAGTCTCCACAACAAGTGCGTCTAAGAAACGGCTTGGATGCGGCAAATCTGTGAATCTATACTAAAAGAGAACTCAAAGAGACTAAGTAAGTCGTAGTCCAAACCTGGCACAGACGCCTACCCAAAACCACATAAAGAATTGACAGGGCAGCAAGCCGCTTGGCAAAATATGATTGGGAAAGCCCCACCGCACGTGATCTACCATTGTGGCTCATATCAAGAAGACCTTATGGCAAAGCAACTTGTCCAAATGAACCCGCCGCGGGCGCGACTCTGACAGCAACTGCTCAGAGGCTTCATCCACCGCCAGAGTGCGGACCAGGTGAGTCACGGTCAAAATATGCGGTGCTGGTATTGAACCTGGGAAAATTGGTGTTCGTCCGCCTTGGTTTTGCAAATCTCATCACATCCTCCATTGACGCCAATTGAATTCAAATCATGGTTGGATCTGTGCAACCCCCAACCATCTTTTCCCGTGTATTCAAACCATGTGAATCAATTTCAGGACGTGACCAGTGCAGACAGTGCAAGTGATCCATTTCCAAAGTCAGGCACTCAAAAAAGAGGGTCCAGCGCCGCCTTGAAAGAGCTTCGAGCGGACCCAAAAAAGAAACTTACCTACCCACCCAGTTGTGGCAGAGGTCGAATCAAGGCCAAGGAATACAATGATTTAATTTTAAAAAAATGTGGCTTTTCCTAGGCTTCTCCAAGGATAGCCCCCCAAACCCTCCATGCATAAAGGAACCGAAAATCCACTCAAAGTAGAACCACCTGCAAAACTTTGCATACTCCATGCGAATACATCCTCCCGCCGCCTCCAGCAATGACAAGCAGTCGCCTTTCGCCTCTCGAAGAACCTCCGAGAAGTCCGACTGCACCTGCGCCCACTGGCCAAGCGGCCATGGGTGACAGGAGAACCTCCTACTTTCAAATGGCTTATATAGGGAAACATAGGGAAACCAAAAAGAAGCCAACCGTCTGAAGAGGTCCCGATTTTCTATGAAATACCCTCATGCGGCATATCACCTTGAATCATGGCCCGGGACGCGCTTAAAAGGATACCGAGTGTGGACATACCCACATCCTTTGCCGGCATCAAACCGGGTCATCGGAGTTTGAAAACCCCGCCCGTCCCACAGACTACGCCAAGAAAAAGAGGGGAAAAAAACAACGGTAGTCCAGCTGCTAACAATCGCCTCATATTTTGTAGCTCAATCCCGGCCCTCTGAAAGGGTCCAACGGGACTCACTTGTGAATGACCCCAAGGCCAAGGCGAACCCCAAAGGAAAAACAAGAAACCTTAAAGGGGAAGCCCCATAAGGGAACCTGAAACGGGAAGCCTTCAAAGGGACACACCTGAAGGAAGGATCCTTATATTAACTGAACATTGCCTTGTCCATGGTGGTTTCCCCTTACTTGGTAAAAAAAGCCATGTTTCAAATTGGCAAAATGTATCTTTTAAGGAGCCCTGTTAAAGGAGAAACCTCAAAAGGGAGATCCTAAAAAGGAAGGGAGACGCCAAAGAAGAAGCCCAAAACGGAAACCGAAAAGGGAATCCCCAAACGGGGAACTCAAAATGGAAATTCATACTGCAAACCCAAGAGCTGAAGCCCTGAAAAACAGGAAAACGCAAAGGGAAACACAAACAAGAGAAACACCAAAAAGGGTCAGACATGCGCCTGTTTCTTGAGTCGCCGTGCGGTACTCTCCAGCTCCGGCTCTTGCAGCAATCCTAGCTCATCCTGGAGCGAATCTCTTTTGGATGCAAACAACTGCTCATCTCCGACACTAGCGCCTCTTTGTCAACCATGTGAGACCATGTGCGCATCTGCCATGGGTGAGCCGCCATGTTCTCAAAAAGTCAATCGAAATAGCGTGCGCATGACCCATGAAACTGCGCGCAGCGAGCTCGTTTTTGTGGCACATTGAAAGCTACCTCGAAAGCTACCTCGGTCTCCACGCTTGAGGCGCGCACGGGTTTGGAACGGGATGGGAACGGGCTGGGGCCCGGGCCCATTGGCGCGGACGCGCGCGCTTTTCCCGCGATCCCCTTTTCTCGCGACGCTTTTGCGCAGACCCAGGCGCAGCTTGGGCGACAGCTGGCGTTTCGCGAGGCGCGGCGCAGACTCGTTCTAGGCGCAGCGCTTTCGCACGGTCAGGGACAGCGG
>CAUJNA010001879.1:953057-1028858 GCA_963377175.1 Effrenium voratum | reverse complement strand
CCAGGAGATTTCCTATGCCTCATGTCCAGCGAGGGCGATGGTGAGGAACACTCTCCTCCTTCGAAGCGGCAGAAGCAATGAGCCGGAGGGGCGTTCCAGAAAGCAATGAAGTCGAGAATGTTTTTGACGATGTAGAACGGCGATGTGAATGTAGGCCAGTGTGTATAAACCAGGCGGCGACTGCGCGCAAGTGTGTCACAGAGCATGCGCAGCGCAGGTTTGCCTTGACACTGATTGCAGTGCAACTTCCTGAATAGAACCATCTCAGGCATCAAGCGGGTGTTTGTTATGTAGGCTGGAGCGTGCAACCTTGATGCCGCAGCAAGGGCCTTTGAGTTTGATCAGCCACAAGGAGGGATTGCTTTCTAGTTCTTACCATGTAAAAAGCCAGGCGTGATTTGCTAGACCAGCGCGGTATTATTTCGCGCCTCTGCCCCCCATGGCAGACGGAGAGTCCTCGCGTGAGGAAGACCAACCGGACGCTGGCAGCGACGTGTCTGAAGACAGGGGATGGCAAATAGACACTTTAGTTGTTGTCCGCCACCCCAGTCTGAAGAAGCAGTGGACGCCTTCAACCAAGCATGTAGGCCAGCAAACATTCTTCAAGTTGAGCCGATGGGATCGTGGATGCACAATGGCCTTCACTGGAAAGGGGCTGGAGCTTCGCGCCAGCAAAACTCCAAATTGCATGTCGGATGAGGGCTGGAACCAGTTGATCAGTGGAAGAAAGGCTGCCTGCAACGCACAGCTCCACCGATCTCTTGCACGAGCGGCTGCAGAAGCTGGCCTCCCAGCCCCACAAAAAATGAGAACTGCCAGAGAGGAGGATTGTGTTATAGCTGGCCAAGTTGTGAACCTGCAGCTGAACAACGGAGTTGAACTGAAATGCCTGTGGGGAACGAAGCAGTTGGACAGCAACATTTGGCTAGAGCTTACCGCTGGCTGCTTGGAGACTTTGCAGGCGCTCATGAAGCCATGTGTGAATGAACACCAGGCAGAGGCAGCAGCCAGCGACGTGCAAGGTGAAGAGCCGGGTGCCAAGGTGAAGAAACGTAAGCTTCGACGGCAAGGCCCGCGCTCCCCAAAGAAGACACGCAGAAGTACAGCGTTGCCAGCTCCAGATGCAAACGGCGACGGAGCTCACCAATCCAGCGGCTAAATGATGTCCTTGTGACCTATTTTTGGGTGGGCGACCCACGGGTGGCTCTTTCAAAGGAGTAAAATGCCTGAGCGACCAGGCGCTGCAGAGAATCATTTTATCTCGCAAGCGCTGTGAGTTTGCAGAGAGAGATCTCGCAAACGGTCTTGCAATCTTTGTTGCGGCGGTGTTGCAAGGAGTCTGCGCCCTTGCCTCCCAGGTGATGCAAGCAACACTGACATCTATACGCAGGCCATTTTTGCTGATCAAAGGCAACCACCATGTGTTTCTTTCATATCTGCAAGCCACCCCTGACTATGAGGATGTGGCAGCGCTTCTCAAGTGAAGCCATTTTATCTTGCAAGCGCTGTGAGATTGCAGAGAGAGATCTCGCAAACGGTCTTGCAATCTTTGTTGCGGCGGTGTTGCAAGGAGTCTGCGCCCTTGCCTCCCAGGTGATGCAAGCAACACTGACATCTATACGCAGGCCATTTTTGCTGATCAAAGGCAACCACCATGTGTTTCTTTCATATCTGCAAGCCACCCCTGACTATGAGGATGTGGCAGCGCTTCTCAAGTGAAGCCAGGATCATTGCCACCTGTGGAGGTCACCCTGATCATAGGCGGGATGAGTTCAGGTTGTTGCGCACGCTCGAGTTGTCTAGGCGAGCGTGAAGGCTCTGCCCGGCCTTGCTGCGAGCTTAGCCCTGCAGCTTGGCCCTGCAGCTGGCTGTCATTCGTGCACGCTGGAGGCACCGACCTTTGCAGATCGTGCTCGGCTACAAACTGGTGGGGGTCCCAGTTTGCTTCCATGCCATTTCTGCAAACCTCACGTGGTCAGCGTTTGAGTCGTGCATCTGCCACCTACTGCATGCCTTGGCTCACACAGTGCCAAATGTACATGGCGATTGTTCACGTGCAAGCCAAACATTATACATCACCCAACCCAACAAACATGCCAGCCCAGCACCACTGTCACATCATCACCACATGCCACATGCCATCGCGTGCCATCACCGCATGCCAGATGCTGAAACCGCACATTGCATCATTACAGCATCAGCACGGGGCGCAACGGCTGGCTGCTGGACCCATATGATGGGAGCCATGGACACGGCGGTGACCGACGCCGACGTGCCCGCCGCGTCGGCGTCGGTCACTGATGACGCGGCGCTGGAGCACACCTCTCCAGCAGAGGAGGAGGAGGACGCCGAAGCGAGTCTTCGGCGTCAGGACCTGCCGCTAGGGGGGGCGTTCGAGCTCCTGGTGCTGGGCCCGGTGATCCCGCAGAAGGAGGAGGAGCCGGCGGAGGAGGAGAAGACGCCGGCGGAGGAGATGAAGAAGCAGCCGGAGGAGATGAAGAAGCCGCCGGAGGAGATGAAGAAGCCGCCGGAGGAGGAGATGCCGGCGGAGGAGATGAAGAAGCCGGCGGAGGAGATGAAGAAGCCGGCGGAGGAGATGACGAAGCCGGCGGAGGAGATGACGCCGGCGGAGAAGATGAAGAAGCCGAACAAGATGAAGAAGCCGCCGGAGGAGATGGAGGAGATGGGGACGGAGCCGGCAGAGATGATGGCTCTCGCGGTGGAGAGCACATCCGCCGAGGCGAGTGAGGGGGTGGAAAGCAGAGGCGTCAAGCGGACCCTGGCTCCGCACGGCTCCCTAGCCAGGGCCTGGCAGGGAAAGATCCCGGCCAAGGGGAGCGCGAACCTGGCCAAGCCGGCCAAGGGGAGCGCGAACTCACAGGAGGCGCCGCCGGAGGCGCCGCCGGAGGCGCAAGGGAGCCAGGAGAGCAGGCAGGAGGAGGGAAGCAAGGAGGGAAGCAAGGAGGAAAGCAAGCTCCCCTGGAAGGGTCGGTGGAGCAAGGAGGGGTGGAGGAAGGGTGAGTGGAGGAAGGAGTGGAAGAAGGAGGATTGGAAGAAGAAGGATTCCAAGGAGGAGGAGGAGTGGAAAAAGGATTGGAAGAAGGAGGAGTGGAAGAAGGATTGGAAGAAGGACTGGAAGAAAAAGGATTGGAAGGAGAAGGATTGGAAGGAGAAGGATTGGAAGGAGAAGGGTTGGAAGAAGGAGTGGAAGAAGGGGTGGAAGAAGGAGGAGGAGGAGTGGAAGAAGGATTGGAAGGATGATGAGTGGAGGAGGAGATGCCGGCCTGATGGCCGGGGCGGCTACTACCTGCCGCATGGCCAGGGCTTCATCGACAGCCATGGGCAGCTGCGGAAGCAGCTCTGCCACACATCGGCGTGTTTTCAGTGAATATTTTTGTTTTTTGTGTTTTTTTTTAAAGTGAAAACTGTTGACTGTCTCTTTCATTTTTCTGCTTTTTTGCTGAGGCCGGGAGAAGGCCTCATCGGCAAGACGCGGAACAGAGGAGGGCAGCGCGAGCAAGCCAAGCGGAGCGACATGCGGGCGCTGATCAACATGGTCACGAAGATCACAGATCTTCGAGCAGGAGCTGGCCCACCAACTGAGTAGGCCGGGCAGCCGTTCCGGCTGCGGGGTGGCTCAATTGGCACTGCATCAGGCAAGAGTGACCACTAACAACCCCAGCTGTTCGAATTTGAGCCGCTCCCAGCCTAGAAGGCGTGCCCTCAGGCGTCGCGCAACTTGCGCGGCTTTTCCTGAATAGGAAGCCATGTCGCAGCCGGCTGCAAGCAACCGCAGCATCATATAGCAAAGACACACCTAGCTGGCTGCGCACAGGGATCCCCGATTTGAGGACCTCATCGCAATAGAGCCGACGAGGTGAAAACAAGTGTGCGGTGTGGTAATGGGATTGCATGGTTGATCAACATGTGATTTACACGGGATGATGGGGAGGCGCCACTAAAGTTTACTAGGAATTCCTAAATCGAAACACTAAGGAGACGGCTGGGGTGGCCATTTGTTTTGTGAACAAGGGCAAGCAACAAAGATCAGCCCCCGATTGCCGTGATAAACAAGTCTTTGCCTTGTCAATCAGCTGCTCCACATACGTGTGCCCGGCCCAGGCGTGACGCATCCAGGACAAGGCCAACAGTCCGGGAGCCTTGGAGTTCTTCCTTGAAGCCAGACCCATAGTGTGAGGGACTGTGTTGATCTACCAGATACTGAGTGCCCCAACGAGAAGACACGCAGAGTCTAACAAACATGGATGTGCGTAAGCTGATCTATGGGAATACCCACACTTTATTGATCAACATAAACAAAGGCCCCAAGATTGTTGATCAACAACGCCGGGGATGTTGACCTTGTTGATCAACAATGTCTCATGGATGGTACCGTCAATCTTTTGTCGATCAACAATGTCGGAGACCCTAGGATTGTTGATCAACAAAGTTGATCGGGTCGACCTTGTTGATCAACAAACTATTCGATCACCAGCATCCCAATCCCTAACTCGAAATGTGCCTGCAGCATTGCTAGGTGAAGCGGATACCACTGGACTCCGACACTCGCTGTGAGGGGGTGCGATATGCTCAAACCGGAGTTCAGCCACCGCTGCAACAAAGATGCCACATTTGATTTGGCTTTCTTGTCTACCCTCCGCAAGGGCAACTCAAGGCCATACCTGGCTCGTAGAATGGAAACGTATGAGTTGATGGCGCTCCTGATTTGCCTGGTGCTGACCCTGAGCATTTCCCAGATCCTAGATCCACAAGACCACCTTGATGAGGATTGTGGTTGATCGTTTGAAGGCACACCTCTGGCGCTCCAGGATTTGGACGTGAGCGACGCGAGCGACGTGAGCGACGTCTCTGGGCTGTCCGATTATCAGAGCGACTATAATTAGGCCAGGATTGCAACATGCATGTCTAATCACACATGCATGTGAGCGGTGTTGTTTGGCTGGCGTGTCTTACCAGTTGCAGAGCAAATGCTCGCATGGAGCAGCAGAGTAGTGCTCGCTGCAGCGTACATTTGCGGCTTGTGTCCCATAGGCTGTCAGCAATGGCAACCCGTGATGAGAGGGTTGTAGCTCATGCCAAGGAGCTGCAAGACTTCATGCGCAGTCAGGAGCCTGTGCTGAGCAAGCAAAAGTATGAGACCCTGATCGACAAGCAGTTTGGGGAGCTTAAGAAACAGCTGGGAGCTGCCCCCCTGTCTCTCAAGGGCTGTGTGGAGCTGACTCAGCACCTGCGTCAGTTCGCCTGGGGAGATGACAAGATGTCGGAGTTCTCCGACCTCATGCAAGATGCCATTTCAAAAGGATCGATCGCGAAGCCAACGAAGCGCGCCAACCAAACAGTGACAGATTGGATGCCGTACTGGAGCGTGAAAGATCTGGAAGTTCTAGGAGGCACTGATGTCTCTTTGGCATGCAAGCGTGACACCATCATAGTGCGTATGTTGAGGTGTGGCTTGCGCCTCCCTGCCGAAGCGGCTTGGCGAGAAGTCATCCGCAGCGCTCAGGCTTGCGGGGTTGACTGGCCAGGTGATCCCACACAGCACTACCAGCTCCTGCTTGACATGAAGCGGTCTCTGAAACAGCGAGTCAGGAACACTGAGAAGCCCGAGCCTTTCATAGAGGCCTTCTCTGGGGATGTTTCCAAAATCCCCGCGTCAGCTTACACCGACAGCCCGCCGGGCAAACGTCTTTCTGACGCATCGCATCTGGGCCAGTGGATGCCTGTGAGGAAGAGCTCCAACCAAGTCAACGTGGCTGCCCAGCCATCATCGTCCTCCTCGGCAGGCCCGGCGCAGGCAATGGAGCTCATGATGCATATGTTCCAGCAGTTCGCAGCTGGCGCTCAAGGAAATCCAGCCCGTGTCAAGGTGCTTCCCAAGAAACAGAACGCGCTGTCCGCGCCCCCGCAGCTTGCCTTGGCTAATGAGACACGGTCCACTGCCCTTTCACAGAGCTCTCCCGCGCATTCTGAGCGATTGGAGACGCAAGACTCACCGCCAGATGGGGTGGGGAGAGTGAATGAAGAGGACGCAACTCCACTTCCAGATGAGAAGCAGAGCCCTACGAATGTAGCAGATGAGAAGCTGCTCCCTCCGAGACCCGAGGTGGACTTGGCAACCTTCCAGGCAGCCTACGGCGCCAGAGACAGGGCCAGAAAACGGCCAGCTGCAAAGGCATCCCCTCCTCTTGAGGAAGACGCAGGTGAGTCTAAGAAGAAATCGCGTGCCTTGGCTAAGGGTTCAGCTGCAAAGGCATCCCCTCCTCTTGAGGAAGACGCAGGTGAGTCTACGAAGAAATCGCGTGCCTTGGCTAAGGGTTCAGCTGCAAAGGCATCCCCTCCTCTTGAGGAAGACGCAGGTGAGTCTAAGAAGAAATCGCGTGCCTTGGCTAAGGGTTCAGCTGCAAAGGCATCCCCTCCTCTTGAGGAAGACGCAGGTCAGTCTAAGAAGACATCGCCTGCCTTGGCTAAGGGTTCGTCCAAAGCGACGCAGGCGGCTGAGGAGGAACATGTGGGAGCTGGGTCAGACCCGCAAGCAGCGTTTCCAGAGGAGCGCCACGCTTTGATCAGATCCATGCCAGTGGACGCGAAGCCGGCGCCCCACGCAGGCCACGGCCGCCACTCCTACACAGTTGCGTATCATGGAGGTCGGGTGGAAGTGATGCTTCGCAAGAAAGCATTCCGACCAAAAGCTGATTGCCAGGGGCACGCCTTGAATGCATCGCAGTGCCTCGGCTGCTCAATGTTTGGGTTTTCATTTGCAGAGGTTATTTGCCCAAACAGAACCATGCCTTTAATATAAAGGCGTTCTTCCCGCAACGAAAAATCAATGTCGTTTCTATAGGGTGCGCCTCATGACACCACACATGCTCGGTACACGTTGCTGCGCGCTGTCTGTTAAGGATTAGCTTCAATGGCGTCGGAGGACTGGAAGCTGCGTGGGATCGCGCCTGTGCCGTGGTGCGTGCGGAAGGCACTGAGGCAGATGACGACGCAGAGGATGTGGACTGAGTGCTGCCTGATCTATAGCTGTTGCGCTTGCGCTTCAGATGTGTCTACGTCTCAGGTGATGCCTGTGTGTAGTACGTTCAAGTCCGGCAGGCGAGCGTGACAAAAAATGCCGATCTTGCTATTCGTATTCGCGCAGTTAACAACTGGAAATCCCGACCGCCCATGCATGCACATTGGCTCAGAGAGGTGACCGGTTGCATAGCTATGGCACCTTCCTGCAAAAACCTGTGGCTCGCCAACCCTGCAAATGAATCTACCCTTAAAAATGCTTAGGGGTAGAAAGTGTATGATGCTTATACTTGAATAAGCGCATAACATTTGGATGTCCAGCCTTGCTAGTCCAGTGCAGAGCATTGGCTTGCACTGCCTCCTGCAGAGCCAATCTGTGCTCGCATGGCGTCCGGATCTGGAGAGGCGTCCGGACATGGAGCGCCATCGTTGACAAGACACTTTGTCACACAGTCGGCTCTAGCGGATATACTGCAGCGCCTCAGGGAGCAGCCAGACCTGATCCTGGGCACCGAAGGCATCAGCCGTTCCTCCATCAAGAGGAAGCGGGAGCAGGCAGTCAACGTAGATGGCTATCTGGGAAGTGTTTTGAGACAGATCGAGTTCAGCAAAGATGATGGGAGCACGGTGGCAGCGTCCTACCTTGACCCAGCCGCTTTTTTGGATCTGATGCTTTCCAGGTCCGAATCTATGAAAGCGTTTTGGGCTGCGCAAGGGGAACGACATCCGGGCTGCTGGGATTTAGCCCTGTATTTGGACGAAGTGACACCGGGAAACCCCCTCAAACCTCTCAACAGACGGAAAGTCTGGGCAGTTTACTACAGTTACTTTCAACTTGGGAGGGCTATGCTGCAAAAGGATTTTGGATGGTTTACCCTTTTGCTCATCAAGCGCGACGAAGCTGCAGCTCTTCCGGGAGGTATGTCCCAGGTAATGGTGGCAGCGCTGAAGAGGCTAGTCAGCGAGGAAGGCGCCCTGGCGAACGGAGTGTTTCTGCCATCCATTGGCAAAATGTTCCAAGCCCGGGTGAAAGTTGTGCTTGGAGACGAGGCGGCGTTGAAAGCCACGTTTCAGCACAAAGGCGCGTCGGGCATAAAGCCGTGCTTTTTATGCCGCAACGTCGTCAGTGTGTCGTCCGAGCTGGCGTGCTACGATGAGGAGCTGGTCGCAATCAGCTCCCATCGTAAGGCGTCCTTTCAAGAACACACTGACAGCTCCTTGTTCCAAGCTGCGGACTATATACAGAGCCCCGCGTATGTCGGCGCCGGCGTTGGCCAGAGGAAGCTGATCCTGAAAGGCCTTGGCATAAACGCAGTGCACGAGGCGGGGCGTGATTGCTGACAACTTTGCGGGAATTCAAACCGTGTTGCCTTACAACCTTTGTTGTCCATTGGCATTTGAGTTACGGGTGGATTTCGGATTTTGGTTCCCAGTGCTGCAGGGTGTGCTGTTTGACGCGTCTCCGGCAAGACATTCAGCCGATCTCGATGCTCCAATACGATTGGATGCACTGCGTGCTGGTGCAAGGAACTTTTGAGAAAGAACTTGAGCTGTGCCTCAAGGTTCTTGGGCCTTTGGGGTTCAGCTCTGAACGGCTTGACGCATTCCTGCGCCCTGGCGACACAAGATTTCAATTGTTTTCTGAAATTATTATGTGTATGTAGTAATGAGCTCTTCTCAATTTTCTTTTTTTTTGGATGGCTCCCATGCACTTACTGCAGGAGATCCCTTGTTTGGCCGAAGCACCTTCGCGCGTTGGGCGCGTCTGGCTCGAAATGCTTGTCCAAGTCCAAAACCTTTTCAGCGTCGGCTTCGGAGACTCTTACGGTGAGTGCGGCTATTCGCAGCTACCTGCAAAGTCTCAGGTTGGAGACGCACTCAGACTGGAAAATTCGAATCACAGTCATGTCCTTCTACGCTCTTTGCGAAGTGGTGGACGTATTTGCCGCAAGTCTACTTTCGGATCCAGATGCGGATGCCCTGGATAGAAAAGTGTCCAGGCACCTCGAACTGTTTTGCTTGGCGCACACGGAGGAGGCAGTGATTCCCAAGCATCACTTCTTGATGCACACGGGCGACTTTGTCCGGCGCCACCCCTTGCTCTTGAACTGTTTCGTGCACGAGCGCCGCCACAAGGACATATAGTGAAGCAAACGCGAGTCTGTTTGCGCATGCGGTTCTGGCCCAAGAGCGTTTGTCTCGGGCTCTCTAAAACTTATAGAGTGGTAAAATGATGTGAAGCCAATGCCAGGAGATCAAGCGTTACGCCAACGAGATTCACAACGCTGGTAGTTGGTTCTCAAAGCATGTCATCCTCAACGCTGCTTTTGCTCAGCTCTTGCGTGTGCAGGAGTTCACGCCTCGGGATTTGGAGTTTTCCCCGCAAGTGGCTGAGTGCGACATGGTCCTATACACTGTAGGTACTCACAATGAAAAACAAGCATTTGCCGAATTCTTAGGTTTTGATGCGATTGTGTTAAGTTTTGCTAAGACTCACATCACCCTTTTTGGCTTGAGGTGACAGTTTGGTTGTCACAGGAGTTTCATGGATTGGCATGTACAGTTTTGGTTGCCATGAAGGAGTCGATGAATCGGCCGGATAGCGCAAAGTGTGGCTCAAAAGGAGTTGCACTCGAACGTCGTTTGTTCGGGTTCGGTTCTGTTATTTTTACTTGGTAGCGGAGCTCCTCAGATCCTTCAGGGACTGGGTGAGCCTCCTTCCTAGGGCCAACTGGTAAGTCCCTAGATGGCGCCATGGTTTCATGTGTGGTTTACTTGCAATGGTGAGAGCTGGAGTGACCGGATGGGAACCGGAAGCCTTGGGGGAGCACTCTTGCAGTGGCAGTAGCCTTTTGGATCCTTCATGGCAGAACACTGGTGTATTTGCAGCGTGGACGAACTTTCGCCTGGCAGGTATTCTTGCAGTAGCAATGTGTGCAATGGTATGTATTTCAGTTTTTATTTTGCGCTTGAGCCGGGGGAAATATCACGGATGGACGCCAACGAGAATCTGCAAGAGACGGATGGCGAGGAGACGGATATCCCTCAGAAGGCAGTGGCGATGTATTGCTTGGATGTATTTTATTTGCAATGTTCAATTTGTACATGGCATGAATGGTGAACAGGTAGCAAACATGGTCAATCAGTTTGCAACAATAGCTCAACAGTCAGCAACGGCGTTGGACAGAACGGCCACCATCATCCAGACCTTTGAAAGAGCAACGGGTTCAGCTGATGCAGTTGGAAAAGGGTTGGAGACTGCAACGAGGGTACTGAGGAATCCAGAAGCGTTTGATGGTTCAGCTGATTCCTGGTTGACTTGGAGGCATGCTTTTATGAACTGGCTTAGTTATGCAGATGCAAGGGTCAGTGGTCTTCTTGAAGAAGTGGAGAGAAAACCTGCAGATGATGTTATCAGCATGGCAGACGCGACAGAAGAGGTCAAGGCGCTGAGCACGAAGCTGTATTCGGTGCTTACTTCATATCTGAAAGGGTCAGCGCTGCAGTCGTCCCGGTCGCTTGGAACTGACAGGAATGGTTTCCGACTATGGAAGATGCTGCTGAACCAGTACTCTCCGTCTACCCGGCAGCGGTCATTGGCATTGTCGCAGGCAATTGCAGGATTCCCGGCATTCTCGCGGGAGAAGACTTTTGCAGAATCGGTTGCATCACTTGAGTAATTGGTAAATGAATATCAGGTGGCTTGCAACAAGGAATTTGACAGGGAGATATTGCTGGGTGTTTTGATGCGTTGTGCACCAGCAGGGGTGAGACAGCATTTGACGCTCACTTTAACAGATGGTGCAACCTATGAATCAACTCGGGAGCAGATCCTGGCATATGAGCGTTCTTCGAGGACCTGGGACATCAGTTCAGTGATGAGACAAGTCCAGCCGCTGCAGGACAATGGTCAAGCTGGGAGCGGACAAGGCCCTGCGCCAATGGACGTTGACATCAATCGCGTGGAGAAAGGTGGCAAGAAAGGAGGAAAGGGTCGCGACGGCGGCAAAGGCTGGTGGAATGCTGGCTGGAGCAGCTGGCTTGGCAAAGGCAAAGGCAAGAGCAAGGATCAGAAGGGAAAGACCAAAGGCAAAGGAAAGAAGGGCAAGAGCAAGGGAAAAGGAAAACAAAAGGGAAAGAGCAAGAGAGATCGCGAATCCCTTCACCGCGATGCCTGCAGGTTATGTGGGCAATTTGGGCACTGGGGAAATGAGTGTCCTAGCAGTGTGAGACAAGTGGAGGAAACTGGAGGTGATGGCGGAGGATCGGGACCTCAGCAAGGTGCGGCCGTGAGTTTGGGAGCAGCAAGCACCGCGGCAGGCTCATCGAGGATGAGTAATGCGAGCACCCAAGGGCGAAGTGTTCGGCAAGTCAAAATGTATCATGTGGGTACACCTCCAGATGTTTTTCCTGAGGAGTTTGAACTGGCATCAGATGATGGCAGCCAGTCATGGTATGTTAGAGCGGTGAGAGAAATGGGACCAGAGCATTTCTGGATTGGAGATGAAGAAGAAGATGCAGAGCAATGGAACCGCGATGGGTTCTATCAATGGATGGAGGAGAAGGCTGGATTGGGACCAGCTGTGGAAGTTGGAAATGTGTGTGTGATAGGCCTTAGCCCGAGGTCAGAAGCGGATGGAGACTGGGTCATTCTTGACTCAGGAGCAGATGTATCCTTGCTGCCAAGGAAATTGGCAGGATGTGGACGACCTCTTTCGATCCCGAATGTCACAATCTCAGACGCCCAGGGCTCAGAGATGAACATCAATGGCATGCAGCGTGCAGCGATTGAGTTGGGTGCTGGAAAGGACAACAATATGTATTTGTTGCAAGAGGATTTTGTGGTTTCCAATGTGAGCAATATTTTGATCAGTTTGGGACGCTTGATGAAAGCAGGATGGCAGCTTCGCACCGTGGAAGGTCCGCAGGAGGATGGACTGGCAGGTCATCTTGTTTCTCCTGATCAGGTGGTGCAGGCCCCGGTGTACTTCAAGCGGAATAGCCTGGCACTCAAAGCTCATGTGAGGAGGTTGACGGCAAACCCGGAAAGGCATTTGGCTGTCTTGAGTGTGCAAGTGGATTTTGGATTTGACTACAAGCTGTTTGAAGCAGGTCATTGGCAATTCTTAGAGAATGGGACACCCTTTTTCTTTACGAGGAGCAAGAGGTTCATCGCGCCCCCAGCCAGTGACAGGAGCAATATCTGGCGTTTCAGGACCACTGTGATTAGACGACCTGGAGGCTGGGAAGCTATTGAGATTGGGTCACCAATTGACCTTATGCTGGAAGTGACAGATGAATTACCTGGAGTTTCAGATGATGCTGAGGTTTTCACCTTTCTGCACAGGCACATACGGCTGGGAGATCGTGAGTATTTGGCAGATTGCCTTGCAGTACCGGATTATGATATGGCAGTGTTTCCTCATGGTGAGATTGGGGTACCAAAAGAACTCCAAGGGGAACCAGATCCCAAAGTAGGCAAAGCTGGAGGTGGACATGACCCATTGCCAGATGCTGTGAGGGTCAACGATGTGGACCTCAGCCCGGATAGCTCGATCAAGCAGCTGAGGAAGGCGTGTGAGTTTTTGGGTTTGAACAAGAGTGGATCAAAGCCCAGGTTGTATGAGAGAATTTGCAATTATTTGAGCAGCAAAGTTTCAGAAGATGTGGATGAGATTGCAGACAGACTTCACAGAGAAATGCATGGGAATGTGCGTGTGAGAAAAGGAGTCAGGCAACCCTCTGAACAAGAGTTGAGAGAACATTCAGCTACGCACTTGCCTTTCAGGGACTGGTGCGAGACATGTGTGAAGGCGAAATCGCGAGACGATTATTCTGCTAAGGTCATGGATGAGTTACGTGATGATGGGAAGCCCAATATTCAAATGGATTATATGTTCATGGGCCAGAGTTGCACGGCTTTGGTCATGATTGATTCGTGGACAAGGTACGGGAGAGTCATCCCATTACCTTCGAAGGCAGCAACGAAGAAGCTGGCTGAAGAGGTGGTCAGGTTCAGCATGGAGCTGGGCTATGGAAAGGAGGACGAAGTGACGTTCACAATGGATACAGAAAAGGCCACAACTTCGCTGTTGGAAATGGTGGTGGAAGTGCGTGTGAGAATGGGATTAAAGGCAGCAAAGCAGTTTGGCAAGCCTTATGACAAGGGCAGAACAGCGAAGGTGGAGAGGTACATCCAGACGGTGAGAAGTCAAGCAATGACTTTGATTGCTTCAGTGGAGGATGCCATTGGCAGGATACTTCCCATGGAACATGTGCTACGCGCGTGGGCTCTGCAGCATAGTGCGTGGTTACTCAACAGATTTCACTGGCATTCGTCTATTGCAGCATCACCATTTGCTACAGTGCATGGGAGACCATATGGGGGAAAGATTATTCCTTTTGGCGAATACTGCTATGGGCTCAAGAAGCCAACAGTGAAGGGTACACGAAGTGCCTTGTGGACAGGCGGTATTTGGGTTGGCAAAACATCTCAGCAGGACATGCATTTGCTTATGGTGGGAGATGGAACGATTATTTGCAAGAGTGTGAGAAGGAGCAGAGAGCCATGGAAACCCAATATGGTTCTGGAGTTGACTGGATCACCTTGGACGGCGAAGCCAAGGAAGGTCACAAAGCCGGTGGAAAGCATGATGCCTCCACTTCCCCAGATCCCAGAAGAAGCTGGTGGAGTAGAAGACCTGGAGGACGAGCAGGCGAGTGACCCGGAAACAGATGACAGCCCGTCATCGATGGAAGAACAGAGTGGAGAAATTGCTCAGAAGCTGGAAGGAGAGTGTGGAATTCAGCCGGGGAGCAGTTCAGATGCAGGGATGGTCGCCGGAGGCCAGCAAAGAGAGAGAGGTGAAGAAGAAGAGAGCTGCGCGAAGAAGCTCAAACCGGATGATGCTATGCTTACTGAGCTGTTGGAGACGGGTGACAGTGCAGAAGGAAGCCCAACCAAGAAGCTCAGGGCAATGCGAGTGGGAATGTATCCACCGATGTTTGCAGGTGTGAATGCTGTGGGCATGAGAGAGAACGATGATGAGGAATTTGCGTTCGATGAATGTTGCGAAAATGAAATGGAGCTTTTGGAGGAGGAAGATGAGAATGAGGAAGGACAGCCGCCCCAGGTGACAGACGAGGAGAAGCAGAAGCTTGATGTTGAGGCAGCTCAAGCAGAGGTTGAGAAACTGAAGCAACTTGGGGTGGTGAGCGAGGTTGAGATGCAGCAGTGTGATCCGGAAGGGAAATTCATTGATTTGAAAGAAGTTTGGGATTGGAGATTTCGAGACGAGTGTTGGAAGCGACGGTGTCGTATTGTAGCTCGAGAGTTCAAAACCACCCAGGGAGACGCGACTACATTTGCTCCAACATCAGCGGCTTCAGTGCCAAGGATGCTATTCTTGTTGCATCTACTATTTGGATGGAAGATTATGGTATTGGATGTGCGAGATGCTTTTCTAACTGTGGAACAGCAGGAATTGTGCTATGTGGAGATACGTCCATGGATTCGGCAGGCACTTGGCATCCAAGAAGGTGTGGTTTGGCAATTACATCGTTGTTTGCCAGGGCAGCGAAATGCAGCTTTAAGATGGTTTCTGAAGTTCACGGGAATCTTGAAGAATATAGGCTTTGTGGAGTGTGTCAATATGCCTTCTTTGATGAAGCATGGTACGCGGCAGTTGGTGATCAACATTCATGTGGATGATGAATTGGTTGCAGGACGAGAAGCTGATATCCGGTGGTTGAAGGATGAGCTGAGCAGGATGTATAAGCTGCAGGTGGAAGGTCCTTTCCCGGATGGTGCGCGTGGAAATGGAGAAGAGATCAGCTATCTCAAGAAGAAATATATTTTCACAGAACGTGGGATTGCAGTGCAGAGTAACAGCAAGCACACCAACGTGCTGGAGGAGCTGTACAAATTGCATGGGAGAAAGGTGAAGATGGTTCCTGAACATGGTGAGTTGGGAACGCCGGACAAAACACCAGAGCTTGAAGGAGAAGCGAAGAAGAGATTTCGGAGTGGCTTGGGTACAGCAATGTACATGGCGCAAGAGAGAGCGGACATACAATTTGCGACGAAGTCTTTGGCGTCGCATATGGCCAAGCCCACGAAGAAAGCAGAGGTTTGTTTGCAGCACTTGATTCTGTACTTGATGGGTACAAGAGATTTGGGTGTATTGATGGAGTGTGTGGAGCCGGGGTACAGTTTGATGAAGAAGCTTCACATGCAGGTGCAACAGGCGGGTGAACAATTGATTGAAGTGTTCTGTGATTCAGACTGGGGTGGAAATCGTGCGACGAGGCAGTCAACGACCTCAGTGATGGTGTTTATCAACAGCATTTTGTGCTTTTCGTATTCGAGGGGCCAGAAGTCGATAGCCCTTTCTAGCTGTGAGGCAGAGGTGCTTGCAGCAACATCAGCAGGAAGTGAGGCATTACTGATCAAGACACTGTGGGAATTTATTTGCAACCGCGTGGCAATGTTGGAATTAAGGTCAGACAGCAGCAGTGGACGGCAATGGTTGCAGAGATCAGGGGTTGGAAGGATGAAACATTTTCAGATTCGCTTGTGCTGGATTCAGGCGGCAATCAGAAATGGCGAGTTTGGTATTTTTCCTATAGGGACGCAGCTGAATGTGGCAGATTTGAACACAAAGCGGCTAACAGCAAAGCGGAGAAAGTTCCTGATGTATTTCATTGGAATGGTTCACTTGAACAAATCAGGTGAGGCGATATGCGTGGGAGAAGAGGAAAAAGATGCATATGTATTGGAGAAGATGATGAAAGAGCATGTGAATCGTGCAGTGTGTGAATTTGGTTCCAATGTCAGTAGGAAGAAATGTTTGCAGGCGCTATTGATTGCGCAAATGTTCGGTGGAGGACGTGGAGCTGACCACGCGAATGTGGTAATAGAGAACGAGCAACATGTATGGTGGTGGACTGGATTTTACACATGTTTGTGCATTTCAGTTTTTGCGGTAGCTATATTTAGCATTTGCATTTTCTCCTGGATGGGAAGGAGAATGTGGCTCCATCTGGAGGAGCGGTTGGAGAGAATGGTGCATGAGATGCTGGAAAATGAGAGAGCGATTGGAGAAATGAGGAGAGATGTCCTTGCGTTGCAGAGGAGAAGGGAGGACATGCCAGAGGAAGAAGGAAACGAAGAAGATTGGAGGGAACTGCATTACTGGTCGAGACCAGTAATTGATGGCATTCATGAAGAAGATGGACCAGTTTTCTCCAATGAGAGTGGAATGGAGCCGGAGCCTCATCCAGAGGCACCGGAGATAGAATGGCCTGAGGAGGAAAGTTTTTCACAGTTTGTGATGAGGCAAGTCGAGGAGCAAACAGATCCCGATGCGGCTATGGGTGCATTGAGGAGAAGAACTGAGCGTGAATTGCAGAGGAGAAGAACCAACGAGCTCAGACCAACAGAGCGATGGATCAGGCAAGATTGAGGATGAACACTCATTTTGAGTGATGTACAGAAGGATGAACTACGCCTAAAACGGCAAAGTTCAAGCCGGGGTGTTAAGTTTTGCTAAGACTCACATCACCCTTTTTGGCTTGAGGTGACAGTTTGGTTGTCACAGGAGTTTCATGGATTGGCATGTACAGTTTTGGTTGCCATGAAGGAGTCGATGAATCGGCCGGATAGCGCAAAGTGTGGCTCAAAAGGAGTTGCACTCGAACGTCGTTTGTTCGGGTTCGGTTCTGTTATTTTTACTGATTGACGGGTTTGCGCGGCTTCGCCCATGGAAGCTGTGTGGGTTTCAGGAAATATGCAAAGCGTATCAGCCTGATGTGGTTGTGGATCGCAGGCGCCTGGTAGGCAGTCTGACGTATTGCAAGGTTGGCAGCCGTCTACGGATCGTGCCAGAAAGCTGGTTTGGCTGATTGTGTCATGAGACCAGTCGACAAAAGAACCTTCCTGTCAGCCGGCAAGCGACCGTCTCCGCTTTACGCAGAGCAACGAGTATATGCTCGCGTGTCATATCCAAAGCCTCATGGTTGCAGCTTGTTGGCTGGAACTTTGGAGCGCTTGCCAGCTTAGTTTATTTAGTAAGCATGTCGTGTTTCGTGATGGATGATGGCACCCGGTGGGAGAGGGCGTGGATGCCAGAAGCGGGCTTGCCGTGGCTGCGGGAGAGCTCTTGGACTTCAGTTCGCGGTGGCAACTCCGACAAGCTGGAGATGAAGCTCCCGATCTACCTTAACGTGACTGGTGTGCCCATGAGCAGCCGGATGTTTGAGTTCAAGGAAGAGCGCATGCACCGTGGACGCATGATTGTCGTGTATAAGGACCGGCAGCAGGGCTACTTGGACATCTTGTTCCGGACGGTGAGGGAGGGGTGCCGCGTGGTGGCGCCCACGTTGGTGTTCTCGGAGGACAAACAGAAGGTTGCAGTTGTGTGGCATTCCCCGGTGACGGGCGAGCATCTCGCGGCCTGTGTCAGAAAGACCACGCAACCTGTGCAAGTTGGGCCGGCGCCCCTTTGGCTTAAAACGTACATGTTTGCAACTTTGCAAGCTATATACCAGTTGGGCCAGCACCCCTTTCGGTTCAAAACGTGCGTTTGTGAGTGTCAAGAGTGGGGTTTCCAGGAAATCACACGCCGCATGCGAGGCTATGGGATCTTCGCGGAATTCTGGTGTGTTGGGACAAAGCAACCATGCAGGAGGAGTTCAAAGCCGTGAGCGCGGTAGATATGACACCTTTGGGGCCACAGATCAATTTGTTGAAGCGCAAGCGCGATTGGGACGGGCCGTGTTAGAAACGCGAACGCCATCCGGCCGACTATAGCGGGCTGGTTTCTTTGAACAGTGTCTATAGATTCCACAGTGCGCAGCAGTGAGCGTGAAGTTGAAAATGTGCTCTCTCATATCCGGGTGAGCTTGATGGGCTCTATGTTTGCAGCATGGCTTGTGGGGCGCAATTCTCTCGTCTCGCCCGGCGAGCGCTGCAGGCTCTGCCAAAGACAGCTGCGAGCTTGGCGCCTCTGCAGCTGTTGCGACGTTTCTATATATCTCATGCGCACGCTTGTCTGGCGGCAGGCAGCGTTGTTCTTGATCAGAGATGCATTGCTATCATCATCGCCCAGCATCTAGTTTTTTACAAGTCATTATATTACCATCCTGTTTATTATCTGGATTCCTCCCGTGCGCTTCTGAGGCCTCATATAACGTTCTCAGACCTTCACTGCGCATGCAAGGGTGGAACGCTCGCGGCTATACTGCCTGCAGAGCAGATGGCAGCGTGAAAGCGCGCCTGATCATGCGACGTTGAACATGATGAAGAATTAACAAAACCATATAGATAGATATCCCAAGCGGTGGCGTGGATTTGTAGGTGTGAGGCGTCGCCAAGGACAAACAAACAGACAGACGAACGGAATGCGTCTATAAATATATTGGGTCAGAGACGTTCCAGACGTCTTAATTTTCAGTACCGCGCCAAGAAAACATGACAAAGGCCAACAAATGCAACAAATAACGCAGCCACCAATGAATATAGCTAAGAAACAAATAAACACAACCACCAATGATTCAAACAAAATGCAACACAAGAGGCTAGTATGCCCAGCCGCGATAGGCCTACCGGGGAACCCCGCGGGATACAAATAGGGTAACGCGCCATAGCAGCTGGCCTCCTGGGCTTGGCGTGGAAGAGCTGCCGGACTCGGGCTCTGCCCATATATTGCATGCGTGTAGACACGCACAGATACATGGATACTTGTCTTCTAAGTTCAACCGTCAGAGTTAGCAAGTTCAACCGTTGGACTTAGCAAGTTCAACCGTTGGACTTAGCAAGTTCAACCGTTGGACTTAGCAAGTTCAACCGTTGGACTTAGCAAGTTCGACCGTCGAACTTAGTAACCCCAACGATTACACTTATCGCCGAGTTATATGTTCTTATAATTTGTGTTATAACACCGACGCGTGTTACTTATAGTTGAAGTTATGTAACTCGAACATAAGTTCGACGCGCGTACTCTTTCGTAAGTAGCGCAACCATGGTTATAAGTAGGCCCGTAAGTTTGACAACTGGCACAAGCACTTATAAGCCCAACCGACCATCCAAGTAGTCCGGGCTCTTTCATCAACACCTGCACCACATGACAGGAGAGAAGCTTTGCCGCTGCCTCTAGCAATTTTGGCACGCACATCGTGTCACGTTCGTGCCCGCCAGCAGTGGGCTTAGTGCTGGGCGCATTCCTTCTGTGTGCGCACTGTAGCCTCAGGTTTGGAGACATCCAACGCATTAGGCCCTTCACCCGAGGGATTTGTTGGGCGGGCAGGCACTGGAAGCCAAAGACAGAGTTTCATTTTGCCTTGCACGCCTGATTTGGCTTTCACGCCCTATGTCCTACTTGCAAGCACTGGTATGCCTTCGCTGGGCCGTACAACTGCCCTGGTTGTCAGAAGGCGGACAGCTAGTCACTCAACAAGAGGCCGGAGCCTTTACACTCCACAGCCTTAAATGCGCCTTGCTCAGCGCTGCAGCTCAGTTGCGCCTTCCAGAAGAAAGCCGGAGATTGCAGGGCCATCATCGCCTTTTGTCCGCACTGCTGTACAGCAGAGACGACACAATCGAAGCCCTGTGGGTGCAATTGGAGTTGGCCCTTGCAGTCAGGCAAGGGTGGCGCCCTCCTTGCCCTATGGCCAGAGGGGGCCAACGCCCGACAATCGAACCGGCACTTCCGAACGCCACAAGAGAAGCCGCCGGCGCAACTCCGACCTTAAGTCTTTGCCTTCCAGCATTACGCGGTTTCTCTATCTGCGTGAGGTAGAGGGGCTGCTATGCCAAGACACCGACAGGGACGAGGAAGCCCTCACAGTGGAGCAAGCAGCCTTGGTGTTGTCGGAGGCCGAGTCGGAGCCCGAAAACTTCTCGCCTTTTTGGAGGAAGCCGGGCCCAGCCAAGCGCCGAGTTCGTAGGAGTCCGCCTTATGCCTTGGGGGGCAGTGCGCGCCATGACCGACACTCATGCGCACGCGCGGCCTGCAAATTAAGAACCTCTCGTTTGCTGTACGTGAGGTTCACCCAGACATGCAGCTATGCCAACGCAAGGCTTGCGTTGCTCTGTTGAGTTAAAAAAGGCCCCTGCGTTAGAGTGCCCACACACAACGGCCGCTTCAAATTATGCTTGGCATTCCTTGCATCGCTCTCCCAGGCCAGCGCTCCAGGGGACACCAAGAAGACCCAGGCGCGAACTTGCATTGCTTGCCCTTGTTAGATGTCTAACGCTTGATGGCGGTTCCTATCTTGCCGACAGCCGTTTGCCCATTATATCAAGCTGGCCCTCTGGCTGTATCCTCACTGATGCTCGAGTGCCAGAAGGCCTTCGCGATTTGGTGTTGGCCAAGGGGTTTTACTGCTCTTTGGATTTCGCGTTTGCCTTCCCAACAATAGCAGATCTGCAGCCTTTCATCACATCGGCAACTGCGTTCTGGATCGTGGCAGCAGCACGCCTTAGAAAGGCCTTAGCGGAATGCCATCGCCTGTGTGTCAACGCACCGCCGGCGCATGAGCCTAGCAGTGCCTCCACAACACCGGGATTGCCAGCTCAAGCATCCGGCAGCCCTGATCCTGGGCCGGCGCAGGGTCGGGCGACACTGCCTTCGCCGGTACAGCCTTGCACTGCACGCGCTCCGTTGCCAGAGCCGCCGCAGCAAAGTGCCGGGCCAGTGCAGCAAGGCCACACGGGCAGCGCGTCTCAGCGCACAGCCGGGCAACTGGGGGGGCTCCTGCTGGATGTTTTCGCAGGTCACCTCAGCGGCTTTGATTGTTTCGAGCCTTTTGACCTGAACCACAACCAGGAACATGATATGCTGGACAACACGGTTTTCGAAGCCCTGTCAAACTGTGTTGGTCAGGGCTGATCGCCCTTATAATGCTTGCCCCGCTTGCAAGGAGTACTCTAGGTTAAAACTAAGACCCGGCGGCCCAAAAGCCTTAAGAACACCGCAGCATATGAACGGCGTGCCCGGCCTTTCGCCCTCGCAGTTGAAACGGATCCGGGATAGCCACGCCATCCATGAACAAGGCCGAGCCTTGTTCATTGCAGTAATTTCGGAACAGCCGCCTTCGGCGATGTCTTGGCTAGAGTGGCTGCAACAGCCCTCGCATTCAAGCCCTCTCGGCACGCTGCAATCACAGATACAAGCGCACGAGCGTTGCTGGAGTGGTCAAAAATGGGGTCTTCCTCAGCGCGCTAACCGCTGAGTACCCCGAGTCGCTGGCACGCCATTTGGCGTCCGTGGGCGCAGGAAGGGTGTCCAAAACAGGGGTGGTGAAGCGTGCGCTGCAACGTGCACAGCACCATTCCGACGCAGCCCAGCCTTGCGCCTTGCCGATTCCCTGTCTGCGACGGTGCAGGCATGCATTCATCAGCAGACTGGTGTTGCCCGCACCCAAATCACCCCCTTCAAGCCGTTGCCGTGCCTTGGCTCCGCTGGCTCCATCAGCACGACATGGTGACACGGATAATAGCACATGTCAGCCAGGGCAACTTGGAATCGCCCTTGACTGAGGAGGAATGCGCTGAAGCGGTCCAAATTGCTTATGAGGCCTTGCAGGTTCCGTTGCCTTCCAACTTGAGCCCCGCAAACGGTCAGCAAGCTGGCAGAGTCATGGGGGGACCCAGACCTAGCTTTGTTGCCTTTCCTGCAAGAAGGAGTACCCTTAAGCCCTCTACCGTGTAGCCTGCAATGGCCGGCAAAGCCCCCAAACACCTCCGCAACGCCAGATTTGGAACTTTGCGAAGGCAACTGGAAAACGGCGGAAGAAGAGCCCGAAGTCGTGCAAAGCTTTTGGATAAAGAAATTTCTAATAATTGGGTTGTCGCTACCGACCTGACAGTAGCAGAAGCCCAGCGTAAATGGCCTTTGGGTGTCGCCATAGGAAAACTAAATGTAGTCTTCGCTGAAAATAAAGATCCCCGCCTTGTGCTAGACAGCACGGTTTGCCAGGTGAATACCAGATGTTACTTGCCGGAACGCGTTAGCCTTCCAATGGCATCTGATCTAGCCCTAGCCACCCAACCGATGGACACGCCAGGGGCATTCATCGGAGCCAGCATTGACTTCAAGGCCGCCCACAAACAGGTTCAAGTCCGCTTGGATGAGCACGGCCTTTTGCTTTTCGCCTTCAAAAACAAGCTCTATCATCATAGGATAGGGTTGGCGGGCTTTTTTCGGGTTACTGGTGGCAACGCACTGGAGCCTTCCTGCTGCCCCCCCCCACGGTTTGCTGGCATGGCAGCCACACAAGGCTTTCTTGTTTGTGGACGACCTTGTATGCGCCTTAATCCGTGCGCGTGCGCCAGAAATGTTCCCCCTAGTGGACCTATTTTTCTGTGCCATCGCCGCGCCGATCTCTTGGAAAAGAGCAAAATTCCAGGATTGCCTTGTGTGGTGCGGATGGGAGATAAATTTCGCCCACGACACCCATCCAACTAATGAAAGCAAAGCTGGTCAAGCTGGAGGCTTTCATCACAACCCTCCTTGGGAGAAAAAGGTGCCTCGCAAAACGCTGGAGCAATGCCTTGGCCTGCTCATCTGGGCCACCAGCGTCGCATTGCACTTGAGATCGTTGGATGGCGCCGCTGTACGCCGATCTTAATAGCCCTCTAGGCTCCATGCGCTCCATCCAGCCACAAATGTGGCCAACTTTTCGGAAATCTTTAAATAAAGATTTAAAAACCTGCTGCAGCAGCCTTCCCAGCCTGTGGATCTCTGCAGGGTCCAAAATTTTGGAAATCGCAGGCCGCACGGTGCGCTGCCTTGAGGACATCCCACGCATTCCAGGCACCAGCAAGCCTACGTGGTTCCGCATAGCCGACCCAAACAACCCATTTACTACCCTCTCCAAGGCCAGCCAGATTTGCTTCGAATGGCTGGGTCGTGCCTTAAGCGCTCTCCGATACAGCCTTTAGGAAACCTGGACTATGCAGGATGTCCGTCAGGTGTGGCCCAGCCTTGCCAAGCCTGCGCAGCGCTACATCGCCTGCTTCGAGACGCTAGCGCAACTAGCGCTCCTCCAAGCCACACACAGCCATATTGGTGGCGGGCGCTACTCGTTTAGCAGAAGCAGGCATTAACAAAATGTTCACGACATCTTGGCCTTTGCAAATTTTTGTGCAGCTTGTTGCCTCCTGGGCTTCTGCAGCCGACTCATCTGCCAGGGCGCTACAATGAGTGGGCGGACAAGCCTTATCGGTTCAAGCGTTGGCGGCGCGGGCTTGCTTGATGCGCATGAACTTGTGCTGCCCCCTCTTCGTGCATGACCAATTGAACCGTGACATCAAGTGTGAAAACCACGTTGAATTTGTGTTTGGGTTTGGGTTGTGTTTCAGTGGGTTTTGAGAGCATCACCAGCCGGGCGAGCCATATCCACCCTGGGACCGTGGGGCGATCGATATGCTTGAGGTAGCAACAAGCCTTGGTATGTGCAGCAACTGCCAGTGTTTTCGGAGGCGCCTTGCTTCGAGATTGATCAGCGTGGTTTGCCAGGCTTAGCCTTGTGGCCTAGGGAAATGTCTACATGGAAGTCAATGCAGAAGTATGTCCATGACATGAACTTGCACCTGCGCTTGAACCTGCAATTTGAGAATCAGTGTGTACAGGTTGAATTTTTGCCAGGGGACACGCTCGGCTCCATCCTGTTCAGGAACTGCGGTATTGATCGTGGGGCAGGTCATGGGTTCCGCTGGACGCCTGTGCATTGGTCATTTCTGGGGATGTGAGTACATGCACTTTTTGCAGAAGTGGGTAAGTACACTCAAATGGCCGCAGGCAGATCCAGACGACAGCAAGCCTATTTTGAATTGTGGCTTGATTTCACATTGGCCACAGGAGCCCAAGTCGGAGGAAATAGCTTTGAGCCAATCTACGATTGGGACCGGCCCGGCAGGCCAAGCATCGTACCAAGGCCAGAGTTTAAACACACATTGGCTGCATTCAGACTTGCGCTCAATGACTTGAAGGTCATTCTTGATCACCCCTTGTGGCCCTGTGAGGAAATCAAGCGTGCGCAATCCTTATATAGGGCTTTCGGCTATGAAGCAAGTGTTGGGCTTGCGTTGAGGCCACAAATGCAGAGTGGACCAATCCTTGTAGAAGTAGTCGAAAGACACAAAGCATCGCAAGCTAGAAACGTCAAAAGTTTCAAAACAGTGCCTGATACTTCCGATGTGACACCTTGGATCCGCTTGGACAGACAATTCGTGCATGAGCCGTTACAATGTGCTGCGAAGAAAGTGGCATTTAAGAACTGGTGCAAACGGCGCCGCGTGAAGTGAATTGGTCCAATTTGTGCATGAGCCGTTACGATGTGCTACTAAGAAAGTGGCAGATGAGAATTCGTGCCGAAGGCACCGCTTTGAGTGATTTGGGTCTTGCGACTTTTTGTGTTTCGGTTTGTGTGGGTTTCGGGTGACTCGTGGTCACCGTGACTTTTCGGCCGAAGGCCTCCGTGTCTGTCATATAGGCGGCATGGATTGGGCATGCATCACAAGAGGGTGCAGGTCTGCAATGGAGAAAAAAATGAGTGGGCGGATGGTTTGAGCAGAAGCCGCCTTGCGCGCTTCGCAAACCGCCCTGCATCGCGTGCGCTTCAGCCCTGCAGGCCTTGCACAGGCAGGTAGAGGCATCACACTGTGCCCAGCAGAAGCGCCATGGTGCCCAGAACATCTGGCCGCCGCTGCCTGTGCTAACAGAGCCGCATAGGACCCGAGCTGCGCCCTACACGCGCGCCTTCGTGGCCAGAACACCTGGCTGCGCGTGCAGAGTTTGAGACCAAACTCAACCCATCAGGAAAATAGATTTGTGAGAACGCATGCCATGCATCTCTTAACAGTTTCCTGTGAAGTCTATTGGCGAACCAATGCAGTGCATTACAAGCAGTGCTTTCGCATTGTTTCTCCCTGTGCTTCGTTTCGCCGCAGGTGCAACCCCACACTGAAGAGGGGGACTTTGCGCCTTGGCCTCAATCGCTTTTTTTCCGGGGTTGCATTGGGGAATATCTCGCCCCTTGTCCTAGGTGCACCGCAGTGCCCTAGAAAAGTGCTACCTTCCCAAGCAACCCGGTAAAAAAGGTGTGCGCCTTGAGGTCGGCTTTTGGTTCTGGGTTATTGGTGATTTGAGGCTAGGAGCAGTGCGCGGGACCTTTAACGCTAAGGGTTTTCTTTTCCCTTGTGTTTATAGGTCTGGGGTGAATCTCCTACGCCGCTGCTGTTTTGTGCTCCTAGCCCTCAAACTCACGATTAGGACTCGCAGTCCTGGTTTCGTTTGAAACCCACCCACCCAACCCTTATAAGCCCTAAGTATACTTAGGCTTCCCGGCCGACCCTCCAACGCTTTGGAGTCCTCCACCGGACAAGAACTGGGAGCGCTCTCCCAGCCTTTTTTCGGGGGCCCAGACCCGCGGTCTGGCCCTGTTTGCGTCTTTGGACCCGCTGGTCCTCTGATGCAGGCGTGGGCACGCATGCCGCGCCTTCATTTGGCATTTTTAAGCAAGGACACGCATGTCTTGCGATCTGTTTCACAGGGCGGGAATATCTCGCCCCTTGTCCTGGGGGGGAGTATCTTGCCCCTTGTCCTAGGTGCACCGCAGTGCCCTAGGAAAGTGCTACCTTCCCAAGCAACCCGGTAAAAAAGGTGTGCGCCTTGCGGTCGGCTTTTGGTTCTGGGTTATTGGTGATTTGAGGCTAGGAGCAGTGCGCGGGACCTTTAACGCTAAGGGTTTTCTTTTCCCTTGTGTTTATAGGTCTGGGGTGAATCTCCTACGCCGCTGCTGTTTTGTGCTCCTAGCCCTCAAACTCACGATTAGGACTCGCAGTCCTGGTTTCGTTTGAAACCCACCCACCCAACCCTTATAAGCCCCAAGTATACTTAGGCTTCCCGGCCGACCCTCCAACGCTTTGGAGTCCTCCGCCGGACAAGAACTGGGAGCGCTCTCCCAGCCTTTTATCGGGGGCCCAGACCCGCGGTCTGGCCCTGTTTGCGTCTTTGGACCCGCTGGTCCTCTGATGCGCACGCATGCTGCGCCTTCATTTGGCACTTTTTAAGCAAGGACACGCATGTCTTGCGATCTGTTTCACAGGGCGGGAATATCTCGCCCCTTGTCCTGGCTTTTGGTTCTGGGTTATTGGTGATTTGAGGCTAGGAGCAGTGCGCGGGACCTTTAACGTATCGGAAACCCTTGACCCAGGCTGTTGTACATGCTTGAGTAGCTTGTGTGTACAGCCTTCAGATTTTCCACCCGGACACGGCCAAGTTCTTGGATAGGCCAAGATAACTGATTGAGAGGGAGGCAAAGAAGAAGCAGCTGGACGAGGCGGAGGAGGATGCTCGGAAGCTTGAGCAGGGGCTTTGGTGGGGACCTCAACCAGGCAATCCTGCAGCCTCTTCAGGCAGGGATGCAGGAGGCCCCCAGCTCACAGAAGCTGGAGCGGAGGCTCCAGGGTGGGCAGCCACACCTTGGAGACCACGACTCTGACTTTGGAGAAGGCGTGGAACCAGCAGCGCGCACAGTGGATGACGGACCACACCCTGATGCCGGAGGATCCGTCTGTGTAAAGATAATTATAACCGAGTTGACTTATTCCATTTACCATGAAGCCACTAAACCAAGTATCGCACTTTGAAAGAGATAAGCAAATTAAGACAATGTGAAATAATATAATCTTTATGAAGGATACGTATTTCACGGCGCTATAACAGTGGTCGACGGTCATGCAAAGCAGAACACTTCCCTTTGTACCTTGTTTTTCTTTGCAAATTCGAGGAATCCATGCTTCCAAAAAAACGGCCAGCCTGAAATACAACCCACCCCCCTTGTATTTTAAGCAATTTGAGTTGTACTTAAGCGGTTGGGGTGCCACGTTGGAAGTTATGGGCCTGTTTGTGAGAGGGGTCTTCGGAAAGTCGTTTGTGGGACTGGATCAACCAAACCAGTTTTGTGCTCTTTGCCGCGCTTGTGCAACATGCCATGTTTTTGTTGGACCTGGTATGTAGGAACCCTCGTGACGCTGAGCCTCACACCCACCCAGCACCAACCTGATTGCCCCCCGCACCGATCCCAAATGACAGAAACGTGAAGTGTTGGAGTAGTGGCGAGTGTGATTGGTTGAAACCTGACTTGATCCGCATGAACCATCCAGCTCTGACGCAATGACACACTGATCCGGGGTAGGCGCAAGCAGGCGCACAAACTAGAAAGCGCAATGCCACAAAGAATTTGCCAATTCAACTCATATCATCGTGGAAAAACCTTGAGTTTACCCGTAAGCCAGCATTTTCTGCCGCACAATGGCACGCGTTGCGTGCTGCAAGGTGGTTGTGCAAACGTGACAAAACAAAGCATGCAATCTGTTTGATGACACAATCCAGTTAGACTTTTTTACGGAAGGCTGCACGATGAGAACCAGTTGCGCATGCTTTGCGAGTGAACCATGTACATTGCTCGCATCATGCATGTTTGTGAGAGATTGCTGGAATGCATTTGCTGCGCGAACGTGCCGGCCAAGTCTGGCCAGAGCTTGATTTGCCGCGATTTTTGCCGCATGCCAACTTGAGAGCATGCTCCAGCGGGAACACAAGCCTTCGTTTGATCATGGATTCCTCGTTGCTACTGGATTGTTCTACTTTGTGTACCGCAAGTTTTTGAGTGTATTCTTTCCCGACCAAACATATCTTGGCGGCCGATAGTTTCCGCTAGATTGTCCGTTATCCATTATCCCGAGGTAGCTACCAAGAATGCCATTCCCCGGCAAGCACCACGGGAAGGACAGGCGTCGCTTTGCCTTTTGTTTTGTGAAAGGTCCCCCGTCCTCGTGAAACTTGTGCACTTCTCACCAAAGTGTCTCAAGCTCGAACTCGTGGTGTGTTAAGTTCGACAAGAGAATCATTCAAGCTGTCTTCAATGGCACTTGGCATGAACACAATGTTATGGTTCATGTCGGCCGCTCTATGGCAGAGCACCTTCCGAACACCTCGGTCTGTGTGGCTGGTTTTGGTAGTTCGATTGCACCAGGCGTGCCGACAATGCCATCGTATCGCTTGTACCCTTGAACATATTCGATGTATTTCCGCACGTCAACTCTTTTTGTTCTCTGTTGAAGTTTCATAGCAGCAACATTGATCTTAGCTTTTCAAGCCTGACTTGGCAGGTGGCTTGTTGCGTGGTTGCTAATTGCAGAATTCGCGATTGCTCTTGCGTGCTGTCATCCATGCAATTGTTTCAATGCTGGCTTTGATTACTCGTCCAGCTAGTTGCATGCTTCTCACCAATGTGGAGGAGTGAGAGGAGTGTTTTGTTGACTGGGCTTTCAAGTTCTTTGAGTTTTGATTGGTACTGGGAGCTGCGGTTTGGGGATGCGCTAGGCCTGAGGCCTGGCAGCCAGTACGAGCGGAACCTCGCATGAAGTTTTGGCCAAGTGGCTGACGCCGCGTGGAAAAATAATCAGGAAAGGCAACGAACGTCTGACATTTATTTGGATGCTTGGTTTGCACACTGAGAAAGGACAGCGTGCCCGAAACTAACTGGCGGCTTGTTGCTTCAAGGTGCCGAACAGCAATGGTCAGTTTGTCCCGTTCTCGCTGCTAGTTGGCAGACTGCAGTGTTCCATCTCCGTTGTTTTCCCTGTCGGTCTTGGAAAGGAGATGTTGAAGTTCCGCGCGTGCCGACTGGGGGCCTGAAAATTTGAGGCAGGCGCCAGTACAGCCACTTTCGCCGGTTGCGCCACCGCCCAAGCACTTGAGCAGCGTGCCCCGCAAGGCTGCACGCGCTGATGCATAGTAGCTTGCCGCTTGGGTGGGACTCGCGCTGAAGGCCCGCAACTGGCCGCAACTCAGGAAGTAAACAAAACCATCCCCTTCCTGTACCCCCTAATATAACATTGTTTGGCTCACAACAGAAAGGTTGGAACCCAACAATCTCTCAGAAACCAGCAAGTTCTGCAGGAAATCAGCACACAACAGACTCTGCTGCGTTTCCGGTTTTCGAGCGTTCCAAAGTGAAAATCTGTATTTTGCACAGACTGCTTGGGCAGCCCACCGCGCATCGTGCTTTCCGGCGCTTGGCCGCATTGAGCGCAGGTCGGCCGCTGCTAGGCGCTGACCGCGCAGCTTCTACCGTGGGAAACTCGTGGAGGCCTGCCCTCGTTTGCAAGACCGACGCGCCTTCCAGTCGCCGCACGGGTTGGATTTGGCACACGCCAAAGTTCCAGTCGCTTAAATGCCATGTGTCAGACAAAGTTGTTTGTGTGCTGCAACTGGTTGCCCAAGTGGTTTCAGCCCGCATTTGGGCTCGGGCGGCTCATCGCTTTGCACAAGCCTGATGGCCGGAAGGGCATCAGCCTGGGCAGGCACCGGTGCTCCCATCCCAGCTTGCTGGGTGCCGACACATCCCATCTCCGGCGGTCCAGACCGCTTGGAAAGGCGGCGGGGGCGTGGAGATCGCGCGACGCCAGGCCAACGTATTGGCAGCCGCATGTGCGCCGGAAGGGCTTCGAGCTTGGCAACTTGCAAACCAAGACTGATCTCGAACGGACTGTTCGGAAGGGACAACAAAACAGAATCTTGAGCAGGCTAAAAGTAAAGGCTTGTGGCACTCACACACACTACGGGCACACCGGGGTGCAAACCAGCAAATCCATATTTTCCGCGCGCAGTGACGGGGGGCGATCGGCGCAGCACGGTGGATCTTTTAGCATTAAAGTAAAACAAGGCGATATCATCAGCCACATGCTGTCCAACCCAGGCCTGGAACATGCGATGCAGAACGCATCGCAGCAAAGCTCGTTACTCTGAGTTTGTGCCATCCCTCGGCATGTTGCTTGGCTGCTGCTGTATTTTTTTGCGGGTGCCGCCGTCCGGGACAGAACGCAACGTGATGCTGCCATCGGAGTTTGCGTCAGTCAGCTGCTTGGCTGCGGCGGGCCGCTGCGTCGGGCGCAGCTGCCGTTGCCGCGAGGCCTCGGTTCGGCGGATGTGATGACACCACAAGTTCTCAGACCAGCGCGAAGCCTCCCAGTCTAGCCCGGCGTGAGACTGCGATGCCCAAACAGCCGCCGCCAGCCGAAACCCTAAGCCGGCAGCTGCAAAAGCGGGTCGGGGGCGATTCCTTTGCGCCTGAGTTGTTTTCCTGTCGGCGTGGGTATTTCATCTAATTAATATGGGTTCTTTCCTTGTTCCGCTGCTTTCAAAGCGAAATTGTAGACAAAGCAAGCAGTTTGTGAGGGGTCCTCATTCCATGAGGTCGCATGTCATTCGGGAACAGCTACGTTGAGGTAGAAGAGCTATCCGTCTCGGCAGGCGGCAGGACCGCTTCTGCAAGACCCGCGGCAAGTAATTGCTGTGAGGCTGCGTGCTGAATAAAAAATTTTAGAGCCACGCTCAGGATCTGCTCCAGCACGTGCCTTTGCGGGCGGCGCGTGGCGGCGTGTGCTGCGTCCTGCTCCCCACGGGCGGCGCGCACTACGGCTCAGCTGGCAGTCCAGCTTCGCGTGGCCGTCCGCGGTTCTTCGCGCCCACATATCCCAATCCTACAGCGCCGCGCTCAAAACGTCGAAGATCGCGCCAGCCCGCACGCGTGAGCAGACCACGTACACGTCGGCCAAAAAGGCAGAGTTCCTCGGCGGGGCGCGGTATGAGCGTCCCGTTTTGGGCCAGCGCGGCTAGGGCAGGCATGCGTCGGTTGCCAAGCCGCCCAGAATCTGAATGGACGCCGCTGCTGTCGCGCGCTACGTGCACCATTTCGATGAAGCCGTGCCAATTCGTTCCGCAACGTCATGAAATTTTCGCGGAGCCAGGGCCCTGCTGCCGTGTCAGCCGGGCGCGTCGCTTTGACGAGGGTGCCGAGGTGAGAACATTTGTTCTCCTCAGCCAATTGTTCCCCCATCCCCACCAACGCTCATTCCGACACGGGAAGGACAAAGCAAAAAAACAGCCACCTCCGCAAGAGCTTGGCCGACGCGGGCCGAACCATCGTGGCACGCTTGCGCTTCCTCCCCAACCGGCTTCGCAACGTCGATGGGGAGATGCGCTTTTGGAGCGACATGTTGGCTTTCTTGCGCCTTGCCCTCCATTATATGGCGGCGTCACCGAAGGGGGGCTTCGGCCACGGGATCTGCCGGGACAAGCGTGGGAATAACATCAGTGCCCGTGCCCTTATAGGATCGTAGCGGCTGTTTTAAACACCGACTTGTCTGGGCGCGCAACAAGCTTCAAGAAGTGTTCCGCAGCATCAACTCTGTCATCTCGTGACAGCGTGGCGCACGTGTTGATCCCGCCACTGCTGCCTGTTGACGTTGGAGAGCTCCGTGATCCCAAGCGGTGTTGGATTTCCAGCTGGCTCAAGCGCGCCGCCCCTGAGTTGGTTCTTGGAAGGGAGCTGCTGCCTTTGTCCGGCTGCCGCCTTTGTTGCTCGCTGGTCGGCGTCCCTGTCCTTTGCGGCTCGACTGTCCTTCGCCGAGTCTCTCCTCGAGGGTCGCGTCAGCGCTGGCCGGTCTGGCTTTGGCGGCGCTGGGCCCGACTTCAGCGAGCCCCTCGCGGACTTGGCTTGCCCACCGCCCTTCGTCACTCGTTTTCGGTGAAGCACGTGTCTCACCGCTTGGCAAGACGCAAAAAGGTGCGGAGAAAAAAACAACTGTGCCACGGCGCAACTGCCAGTGTCTCGCAGTGAGGGGTGCAGGTTGCATGTAACGGAAGTGGCAGCTGAAAGCTCGCATTGGCCGACTAGCCGCGCAGCCCGCTCGGCACAACGCGGAGTGGACGCAGCGGCGGACTGGAGAAGCGCTCAGGCTTGGCGATCCTGAGGCCCGGCCGCATCAATGTCTCGGAACGGGCCACGCTGTAGAAAAACCAGCACCGTTGTTGCAAATTGCGGCGGGCGAGGAAAGGAGCTGCAGCAGGCCCTGCTGGGTTTGGTTCTGGACGACGAGACCACTAGTTCTTTGTTAGTCCGTACTGCCTCCACTTTGGCCCAGGCACGGGTCCCGCCATGCATTGCAGCAGCTTTTGGTCGGGGTGGATGGTGGCCCTTCAAACGCCGAATGGGCGCGTTGGGCGGGTTGTGGTTGGCGTTTGGTTGCGCGCTCTCTGGCACGAAGCTCATGCGTTGCTTGCGGCTACGGAGGCTCGCTCTCCTGTTTTCCCAGGCCGGGCCCCGTCCTGCCTCGAGTTCACGTAGTTTTCCCTGCCGGTGTCGTCATCCTTCGGCATTTTTTTGGCGGCCTGCGCCAGGTCTGGTGCTTTGCGGAGTCGTGGTCGCCCGCTCAAGAGGGCTGCAGCTCGTTTTTGCGGTGTTCAAGCCTTGTTGGTTGGCTCCTCCCCCCCCGGTTTTCGGTTGTTTGGTTTTGGGGCTGCCTTTTGGTTGCGCGACGGGGCGCCACGGATTGCATAGCTGGGAGGCAGGCCCAGTATGAACAAACAGTCCCCTGGAAGCTGTCCAGGTCAACAACAGCTCTGTGTTAAGACCTCCGTGGTGTTGGAGGCCGGGCCAGGAGAAGGAGAAAAACAGAAAAACAACAGGCCCGAAAAAAAAACAAGTAAACATTCGGTCAGCACCACTGGGGGCCGGTCCAGTATAAAAAATCAGCATCTGGGGGACCGTCCCAGGGTCGACAACGGTCAGCTGCCTGCAGTGCTTTCGGTGGCTTCTTCGCCCTCCTCGCCTCGTGGGCTTGGTGTTGGCCAGCCGGCTCCTGTCGCCCCCGAGTCGATGTTGCGTGCTGGATCTCAGCCCTGTTTTTTTTTTTTTTTTTTTTTTTTTTTTTTTTTTTGATGCTGAAGACTGCCCCATTTGCATGTGTGCAGTTCCTGGTGCGGCCGCAGGGCCCGAGGTTCCATTCGTGTGGCCATCGTGTCCACCTGAGTTGTGTCGCGCATTTGCGTGTGAACTCTCGCCACATGTCCTGCCCGTTCTGTCGCACTGGTTGGACTTCGGTTGCTGAGGAGCGTTTTGCTTTCCAGTGTTCCGCGCACTCGGTCTCCTTGCCTCAGGCGGCCCCGTCATACAACACTCGTTCTGTCCCTCTCGCTCCCGAGTTTGCCCCCCCCCCCCCCTCCGCCATCGTCTGTCACGGCTTTTTTCTGCCAGCATGTAGCCTTAGTGGACAGCTCGCGTGCCGACTCTGACCAGGCGTGGGTGGACGTACCTTCCCGCCACATGGCATGGATGCCCGTTTTCAACCGAGGTACGGGCAGGTGGGGCCCAGAGTGGGTGTGCCTGCGGTGCAACGAGAACTTGACTGGCCATCACCCCCTGCTCCAGAACGTGCCGGTCGTCCCTGTCTGCCCGGCAGGAAGCCTGCTCTCCCTTTCAGTTTGCTTTGTCCACGCGATCTGGTGCGGAGAGTGTTGACGGCCGCCCTCGAGCGTGATCCTGAAAGCACCCTTGTCTCCGTTGATGGGGTCGGTGCGTTTGACACCATGAGCCGCCAAGCGATGCTGCAGGGGCTTCTCCGTGTCCCGGGGGCGAACCAGGAGCTGGCCTCCGTAAAAACAGCGGCAAAGACCTCCTGTGCCCGGAGGCGCCCCTTAAAATCCCCCATGAAACACGTTGAAGCCACTGCGGAAAAAGGCGCGCGCGCGAAAAAAAACAAACCAATGCCTCCCCTTTGTGCGCATGTTTTATTCGGAACCATCCGAAAAATGTGTGGCATGACGCAGACGGGACTGCACACCTCATACAGCAAGCGGAAGGGGATCCCTTGATGCCCGCTCTCCACTCCCTCGGCCAGCACGGTGCCTTGGAAGCAGTGCACGCTGAAATGTGTGGCGTGGCAATGCTCAGCTCCCCGAGGCAGAGCAATGGATTACCGTTCTAGGAGCCCCTTTGGGCGGAAATGCATTCGTGCGGGCCCAGCTCGACGCAGTGCGCAACAAACAACTTCGCCTCCTGCAGGTTCTCCCGATCCTTCCTGACCTGCAGGTCGCTTGGCTGCTGTTGCTGTACTGCGCGTCGCCGCGGTCCAACTATTCACTTCGTATCATACACCCAGAACTCACCGATCTTCATGGAGCACGACGCTGCAGTGCAGAGATGTTTCAGTGCAATGCTGTCTGGAGAGGACGGGGGGGCGCTCCCGGACACGGCCAGTCGGCAGTCCCAACTTGCCTTCCGCCATGGTGGACTAGGGCTGCGTTCAGCCCGGTTGCATGCACCCGCGGCGTTTTGGGCCTCGTGGGCTGACAGCTTGTCGGCGATCCAGCGCAGAGATCCCGACCTCGCGCAACATATTGTACGCCAACTTGAGCCGGATGTGCCTTGTTGCCGTGTCCTGGACACGCTCAAGGCAACCGTGACCCTGCTCGCTCGGCAGGGGTTTGAGGCCCCTCAGTGGCACCAACTCCTTGGCGACGATGCGCCGCAACCACATGATGTTGAGGACGATGCCCCTGGCATCGGGCGGGGGTGGCAGAAAGCAGCGTCGGCAGCTTTTGACTTGCAAAGTGCGGCTGCCCACAGCGACAACTTGGATGCAGCCTCTGCAGCCATGCTGCTGTCCCAGTCCGGACCGTGCTCAGCCCAGGTCTTCTTGATGCTCCCCGTTTGCCCGGAGTTGATTTTGGAGCCCGTGTGTGTTGCGACGCCTGCGCTTGCCCTTGCCTTTCGTCCCTGAGCGATGCCGGTGTGGAAGGGAGCAGGACGCTCTTGGCGATCACCGCTCTGCATGTCCGCGATCTGGTGTTTTGCGAGCACGGGGCGGCCCACTTGAACGGGCGGCAGCGCGCATTTGTCGTGAAGCAGGGGCCGTGGTTGCTATGCACACATTGGTCAGGGACCTCAATGTCGGCAGCGTGCCCGGAGATGACCATAGCCAATGGCTTACCCCTGTGGGGTGGCATGCAACTTGCTGTGGATACCACGCTGGTGTCGGCCTTGTTTTCTACAGGTGCCCCGCGGCGCTACCAGAACAGGGCCGAGGGCGCAGCCCTGCGCCAAGCCCGACGGGCCAAGGAGCGCACATACCCGGAGCTCCTTCGCCCTGACTCGCGCAGCAGGCTGGTGGTCCTTGCGCTTGAGGTTGGCGGGCGCTTCAGCCCGGAAACCGTGGACTTCGTGCAGCGGCTGGCGCGGGCGCGTGCGAGAAGTGTGCCGCCTCGTGTGCGCGGCGCCGTGTCGGCTGCCTTTGCCCGGCGCTGGTCCTCCTTCTTGGCCGCGGGCGCGAGCCGGGCGCACGCTGCCAGCCCCTTGGCCTTGCCCGCCCACTCGGCCGCAGGTGTCGATGGGCCGCCGCCCTTGGTCAGTGACGTGTTTGCTGACGGCGGGGAGCCGTTTGCCGCGCGCAGCCGCGTCCGGTGAAGGGTGCCCGCCTGGACGTGAGGAGCTGGCCGACGTAAAAACAGCGGCAAAAACCTCCCGTGCCCGGAGGCGCCCCTTAAAATCCCCCCTGAAACACCTTGAAGCCACAGCGGAACAAGGCGCGCGCGCGGAAAAAAATAATGCAGCCCAACGAGTTGCTCGTGGCCTTCTTTGACGATGTGATCACCGTTGCCCGGCCGGACCGAGTGGGCCTTGCTCACCAGCACCTTGCAGATGAGCTCTGGGCCCACTGCCGAGTGCGTCTCAACAGTGCCGAGACACGCGTTTGGAACTTGTCCGGACGCGTGCCACCCGCCCTCGGCCAGCCAGTTCCGCCGGAGGCCTCCTGTTGGGTTGGTGCCGGCGGCCGGCCAGTTGAAGAACAAGGGCTCACAGTGCTCGGTGTCCCTGTCGGATCGGCGGCCTTTGTGCGTTCCCAGCTTCTAAGTCCCGTGCGGGGCATGACCGGTTGCTGGAGCGTCTGCCGGCACTAGGTGATTTGCAGGCTTCTTGGTTGCTCCTTCTCTTTTGCTGCAGTCCGCGTTGCAACTATTTGCTTCGCATGCTCGCCCCGGCGACCACTGCCAAGTATGCGCAAGACCATGATTCAGCCGTGTTGTCTGCCCTTTCCACCTTGCTTGGCACAGGCGACCTGCCGCGACATGCCCGTGACGTTGCCCAGTTGCCCCTGTCCCTTGGCGGCCTTGGCCTCGCCTCTGCTGTTCGCAATTCCGTGCCGGTTTTTTGGGCTTCCTGGGCTGACTGCTTGGCTGTTTTGAGTCGCCGCTTGCCTCGTGTTGCGCAAGAGTTTCTTGACCACCTCGACAGCCCCGACCCACAGCCAGCTTGCTTTGCGGCGGCTGCCGCAGCACGTGCAGCACTCGGCCACTCCGACTGGGCTCCCCCGGCGTGGCGGGAGCTGTCTGCTGGTGAGAGGGCGCCCGTGGTGCAGGAGGAGGGGCCTTCCACTTTCCTTCGTGGCTGGCAGGGCCCAGCTGCAGCCGCCGCGGCCCGTCGGCATCGTGAGACTTTGCTGGCAGGCGCCGATCCTGCTGCCCAAGCGCTCTTGCACTCCCGCGATTCTGATCTTGTAGACGGCCAGCCTGGCGTCGCTCTGCAGGTGCAGGGGCTTTGCCAGGTCGACCTCGAAGTCGCTGTCCGAGGCCACCCTCTTGCGGCTCTCCACGTAGATGGTCGTCATCCTTTTCTTTAGGAAGCCCCGCTCAGCAAGAGGCAAGGGGAGGCGCAGGCGGCGCAGGAGGAGAACACGGAAGAGATGGCAGGGATAGGACAAAACTGATGAGACTGGCACTGTAGTGAGGAAACGGCTAGCAAAAGGCCCGGACTGGTATACAAATGGCTGCCCCCTTACTGCCCACATCCGGGGGCCGCCGGTACATACGTGGCCTGCAGGAGCAGACAGAAAAAGGGGAGAAAAAGCAACTGAATGTGACGGTCGCTCGTTTCGACGGCCGCCGCGTCAAAATCATTCGTTGAGGTCCGGGCAGCCAATCACTGAGATCAAGGGCGACACGCGATGCTGGCAAAACCAAGGTCTGGAACGCGCCTCCGGTTCTGATCCCGTTTTTGCTGGTTCGCGGTCCTTGGTTGTTTTGCTGCTTGCCCCGGTCCAGCCATGTGCTGGTGCTTCGTCTTAGGGAAGGCCATCGCATCGGCAGCTGCCGGCAACAAACCCAACACAAGCGCCGCAGCAACACGCAAGTTCGGGGCAGCTCGGCGCCTAAGAGCCCTTTGCGTGGGCAGGGACCGTGAGTCGAAACTCTGAGAAAGGCCGTCCGCAGCCCGTAGAGAAACCGGGCCAAAGGGCGGCCAGGGTGCGCCCCCCGTCGCGCTAACTGCTTGCACTGCCCTTAGGGCCTTGGGGCCGCGTCAGGGTCAGGCGCGGGCGCTGCTGGGTCCCCAAGCGGAAGGCGAGAAGGTTTGCTTGGGAAGTCCAACGGGCAGACCTGTGGGGGAAGCAGGCGCGGGGCCAGCAACGGGGAGCGAGCCTTGTTGCTCTGGCACCGGCGTGAGATCACGCTCGGGCGAGCGTCCGAAGGCAAACGATCCGCCACGCTCGCCCAGGAAAACTTGCAGCAACGCTTCCTGAGCGGAGGCAAGGATGTAACCTTGTGGTGTCAAGCATCGTTTTTGTGTTGTTTTTTACGCCTGTTGTTGGCAAGATGCTCTACATTGCCAATGAGAGACCAGACGCCCAGCATACAATTCAGGTTTTGGCATCCAAGATGTCCAGACTGGTGACCAAGTCATGGTATGACGCATGTCACCTGGCTAGCTATTTGTTCAACACCATGGACTATGGCATCAAGATTTTTGACTCCAAGAAAGGCAAGTCAGTGCTGGACATGAGGAGCATTGAGGATGCGGAGGAGAAGCCAGACCACATGCTGGAGATTGTGACTGACGCTGACTACGCTGGCAATCAACAGACAAGGTAATCTACAACAAGCTACCAGATCTACATGGACGGGAACCTCATTGAGGCCAAGGTCCGAGGGCAGCGTTCAATTGCCCTCAGTTCTGGTGAGAGCGAGTACTTGGCGATGGTCAGTGGAAGCAGCGAGGGGATGTTCTTGAGGCACATCTGGGAGTTCCTTTGTGGTGATGTCCCAGACAGCTCGGTATTGGAAGGGTGCGTCACATTGACGCGTCGCTTCTTTGGTTGCAACAGAGAGTGCAAGAGAAGATGATGAGAGTGACGGCCGTTCCCACAGCCATCAACTGCGCAGATATCGGTACCAAGATCCCCACCAAGGCCCGCAGTCAAGGTCTCATGTACATGATGAACATGGTGGACGGCAGTGGCGAGCGCATTGGTGAAGAGCAGTTCAAGGAGATTGAGAAGAGTATGGTGAATCAGAAAGGTAGCAAGAAGATCCTGAACGACTTGAAAGGCGAGTATCGCATGATGATGGTAGTTGCTTTGGCCAAAATTTGGCCAGGGCAAATGGAGAGCCCAATGAGAAGAAAGGTGAAGACGGCATGAGTGAATGGTGGATTGTTGTCATTGCCATTTTGGCGGTGATTGGAGCCTTGGGCCTAGTCAATTGGACATGGCACGTCTTCATCCGGGTGATTGTGAATGAAACGAACCAGAAGAAGAAGACTGGCATGCACGCTGAAGATGAGGGCAGTGAGAGCGATTTGTGGGCTAGAAAGCCTACTAGGCAGATGAAGAAACGCAAGATGCCTGAGAAAGATAGCATTGTCAAAGTGCATGCAACAGGCAAGGTGTATGATACGAGTGCGCTTTGTCAGCACTACAGAGGGGGTAAATCATACCCTAAATGCAGCGTGTGCGCAGAGCATGAAGGCAGCATGTTAGACCAGCAGTGAAATCCAGTCATGCCCTGCACACACATGTGAGCACCTGTGAATATGGTGATCGCAACATGGAGGCTCTAAGCCATAGCAGGAAAAGACCGCTGCGCTACCGCTTTGCAGGGGGGTGAGCCAGTGGACGGGCAGGCAGTGATCTGAACGCCGTCAACTCCTTTCCTTCCAATGCATCACCCCAATCATGTCTGCTCAAGTCACTGGGTGGTCTTCCTCTTCTTCTTGAAGATGTCTGCCTCTGCCGCAATCTCTTCAATGTGCTTCTCGTTGGCCCTGATGATGTATCCATCATCCACCCTTGTGATCTTGCGCTTCAAGTACTCGAAGGCCTCACCAACCTTGAAGGGGCCACGGAACTCCACTTTCCAGCCCTTGCTCTCCAGGAAGGAAATGAAACCATCTATCAGCGCTTTGCGGCCAACCGTCAACAAGTCATCAACGTGCAGGGTCAAGTACAACTTTTTTTTGTACTTGTCCATCTTCATCAGCGTGGGCTGCATGATGTCCTCCACCAAGCCAAATTCCTTCGCTGTCCCTGAACAGAACATACCATCTGTTCGCAGCTGTTGTCTGGCCCGGCAAACACCTCATGAGCTTGTAGCTTTTGCCACCACACATTATGGCAACTTTCTCGTCCTCTGGCTGCGGCACCATAAGGAATGCATCCTTTACATCCGCCGTTGCCACCTCAAACTCACCATTGCTCATGCATGCCATGTGTAGCAACATCCTCGGGATCGCTGACAAACTCGTGGGGGCGAATGCATTGTCTGCCTCAACACTCCATTTGAATTGCCTCGCCACAAGTCTGGCTCTTCTAAACCAGCCTCCTCTCTCTTGCCGCTTCTTCCATGTTGTCACCATTCTCGTAGTGATCTCGCTGTAATCATTCTCCTCTTCTGTTGTCAGCTCCTTGATCACCGGGATCTTCTTCAATCTCTCGATCTCCTCAAACTCAGCCTTTCTGTCTAGCTCTCAACGCTGATGTTGGGGGGCTTCCCTTCTGCTCCTCCATCTTCATCGTCTTGTTCCTTCATCCACTCTTCCATAGGCTCGTCAAGATATTCATCCAGAGCCAACTCCTCATCTCCAGTAGGCATACGACCACTCGAGAGACATCATACTCATCAATGCCTGCTCTCTTGCTGGGGCTGCTTTCATCCTGAAGCTGTGCTGCCTCAGCCGATCGCCTCCTGGTAGATGAAGACGGTGACGTCTGCTCCTCACTGATCTTGACAGCTTTGCTTCGCCTTGCAGCTTCCTCTGCTGCCTCATTCTCTCTCTTCTCTGGTCCTCCAGCGATCACTGCAGTAGGAGGTGGAGGCATTTGCCTCAACACTCTCGGGGCTGTTGAGACTGGGCTAGATGCCGTTGCTGCCTCGCTTTCTTCTCTCCTTTCTTCAACCTCCTTTCTCTTCTCCTCTGCTCCTTCTGCGTCCTCAAGCTTTCGCTTGCTCACCCTTGGTGTGACCAAACCACTCAGACCTGGTGTGGTTGCACCGCCTGCCAAACCAGGAGTGGCCAGTCCCAGCGCAACCGCCACACCAGCTTCTCTCGCAATCCTCTCTGACCTTCTCTTCTCCTCAAGCGTCTCCTCATGCTGTTGCAGCTGCTGCATCTCTTCCTCTGTGGCATGTTCAACTTCACCTGGAATGCGATGCCTCTTGCCAACTCTCTTGGTCAAGACACCTGTGCCACTATAGCACCACGGAAAGGCTTTGCCAAGAACCATGTCGAAGCTGTTGAACTGCTCTGGCAGTCTCCTCACTGATCTGGATTCCACTGCACCTTCCAGGGTCAGCACAATGTGGCAGTCCATCCATGATGACTTTCCTACCCAGATGCCCTTCGCGAACACGGGCTCGCCTTTCAAAACTGTCATGTTCTTGTACACGACCGACTCACCAAACAGGCAAAGTTTGCCCTTATACATCATGCCGTGGCAAATTTCGTGGCTCGTCCTCCTCTCATGCTCGAGCACTCTGTACTTGTTGACCAACCAGCTTGCATGCCTGAATGACCATGGGTACAGGTGCGATGAGCCAAGGATAGTTATCTGTCCCTGCTCGGCGCCGCACGCAAGCAATTTGCTAGGCGCCGCACTGTGTGCACTGTCCTCTGTGCTTGGCCATTGCTCTGGTGTTGACCACTGCCTGTGGTTCTGATGTCTGTGCGAAGTCCAAGCTGCGCTCTGCAGTGCTGAATGGCTCGTAGCAACTGCTTCGTGCTCCTTTCTCCATCTGCTTGGAAAATCACGGGATCTCCTCCAGCGACCTCAAGGCTAAACCTCACCAACTCTTCGACCATCAACTTCAAATTCACTGATCCTTTGCTCAGCACGGGCACGCGCAACACAGCCTTTGTAAACAGGTCTGGTGCATAGAGGGCTGTTCCATACTGACTGTCTGCATCCTCAATCTGGTCTCTCTCCTTTTCCACACCATCGTCATCGACAAAGGTGTAGCCAAAGTCAAAGGATATCACAGTCTTGCCTCTCTCCTCATCTCTCTTGAAGTCTCTCTTGCGCACCTCCTCTCTTGATCTTGTCGCCAGGCAGGCCTGGCACCATCTTTGCTTTGGTACCTGAAGTCCATGCGCCTTGCATGCTTGTTTTAATTCTCTCATGCTGCTCTCCAAGCTATACTTCTCCTCATCAATCTTCACTTCACCTCTTTGCTCCTCAACGACCACGTCTCTTGGCTCCTCTTCTCTCTTCTGGCCTTTCTCATCCTCAACCTCTGCGGGATCTGCTTCATGCCGAACAGCTTCCTCTCCAATGCCAACTTCATCATCTGACCACTCCAGCTCATCTGCGTCCAGCACTCGATGTGTTGCTGGAAATGGGGCAATTGGTGCTTCTGAGTCTGGTTCGAAGTAGTCTTTGATCTTCGCAGGTGCCAGTTGTGACGGTCCTCTGGGGGTCTGAGTTTGGCACCAACCTCCTGAATGCAAGGTTTCCTAACGTGGTGAAGTCCTCCACATTCTCTATCTGCTGCCATCTTCCTCCTCCAGTCTTCATAAGTGTCAACCTCGACTTCCAGTTGAAGTGGTTGGTCAGGTCAAGGAACTGAGATAGGCCGCCAACCCATTCGGCAGGAGATGCCAGCCTGGTGTGCTTTCCAGCTTCTGGAAACCTGCACTGAGGAATCCTTCCAACACGCACACGTTGACTTCGCCACTCACCTCCTCATCAAGCTCCATGCAGACTGCTTTGATCTCAGCCTCAACTTGCAAGCTGTTGCGACCCATGTCCAACGGAACCACAACTTCATTGTGTTTCAGGCATGGCCCACTTGCTCCAGACCTCACTTCCCAGCCTTTCTTCAGCAACCTTCCACAGCAAAGAATGGGGTGCTTCACCTTGCCAATGATGAACGTCTCAACGACTTCCAACGGCTCATTGTCCTGATCTCTCAATACAATAGTCACCCTCCTTCTTCCACTGTTGCTGATGATGTTATCTTGGGCATCTCTCATGATGATCTCTGGTCGAAGACACGTCTTGCCGGCTCCTTCCTCACCATGCCGACTCTTACTTCTGTCGCCTTCTCATTGACTTCTCCACTTGCTTCCTCTCCTTCAAACACATGACCCGGAAACTCAGCTTCCAAGTCAATCTCATCTGATTCTGTCTCCTCAGGGGCGATCAACTCACCACTCATCTCTGCTTCAGGCTCCTCAACCGTGTCGCTCTCTCCATCCTGAAGGTCCAAGGCCACGATGCTGGCTGCTCCAACATCCTCGACCACCGGTTCCATGCACTCATGAAACTGCTCCTCATCTGCCTCGACCATATAGATCTGGCTCTCATGCTGTGAGATCGAAGATGCGAGTCTCGTTCACATTTGGGGGTGTGAACATCCTGATCATTCTCACATTCGCTGTGGCTGCTCCAGAAGCTTGACGATGCTATAGAGCTCGCGTTCGCTGTCGAGCCTGCTTGCGACTCCTCTTCCAGCCTATTGACGTTCTTGCTCCAGCAATCTTTTGCTTGATGACCTGTCTTCCCACAGTTCCAGCATTCACCTTTGCATCCTTTTGCTTTTCCTCCTTTGTCTCCTTTGGCTTTTCCTTTCCATCCTCCATTCTTGCTTTTTCCTTTTCCTTTCTGCTGGTACTCATAGTACTGCAGGTTGCCCTTCTTGCCTTTGCCCTTCTTTCCTTTTCCATCTTTGCCTTTACCTTTCTTTCCCTTCTGGTGGCTGCCAAGGTAGCCCACATCCATGTCTTGTGGACCTTCCTGCGTCTTAGGCATGAGCAGTCCACCTTCTCCTGTCCACTTCGTCGTGATAGACTCATAGTGGATGATGCAACCCTTGAGAGTCTCATAGGTCGTGTGATCGTCCACCATCATCTGCAACTGGGTCCTCATGGCTTCAGGGCATGCGGCCAAGATGGCCGTCACCTTCAAGTCATTGTAGCCTTGACTGCTGATTCTCTCATACTCCTGGATCAAGGCTTCATAGGCTGGGAGCTGCTCACTGATGCTCCTCTTGGGTGCAAAGCTCACCCTCGAGAGTTGGGTCGTCAGAGCCAATGACCTCTGCCTGGTGCTGGGCTGCATGTCCACAATCAGGATTCTCCAGGCCTCGTACCCATTCTCATGGGGCATGTACCTGATCAACTTGAGTGGGCGGTTCCTCAGCAACGATGCAAGGAGTCCAAACAACCTCAAACTCCTCTCCTTTCTTTCTTCATTCAACTCGCTCCACTCAATCTCGGCCTCAGCGTTGTTCGCGATGATGTTCATCTCTGTGTGCATCATCACATCTACGCTCTTCACGTAGTTCTCCAAGGTGAACCTCCAATCACTCCACTGCTTGAGTTCTTGCTCTCTTGTGTCAGGCTTGAAGACTTCTGGCTGCTTCACATACCTGCTCCATTGTGCATTCGCTTGTCCTCGCACCAAATCTGCCCTGATCTGCTCCAACTGGTTCGCCATTGCCCAGAAGAGCTCCTCAATGCACGCAACACTTCTTTGCAGCGCAAACTTCACCGCAAGCTTGATGTACAAGTACGAGTCAATGTTCACGTACTTCTCCTGGATCACCACCTTGTCTTCAATCTCTCTTCCACCGGCTCCGGGACAGCTGGCTTTCGTCTGCCGTCCTTTCACCTTCTTCCACCTCCACCGCAAACTCTTGTTCTCGAATTCTGGGGCTCTGTAGTAAACCGCCTCCTGTGTCCAGCTCTGGCTCACGACCGATCTCTGTGCTAATAGGCCCAGTAGCAGGAGGGACAGCAACCCCGGGCCTCTGTTCCTTGTACTCGCGCTTCTTGGTGAAGGTGCCACCGTAGGTCAAGTTCGTGTGGAGCCAGTGCCCTCAAGGGAGGGACTTACCTGGCTCCGCGACCATGCAAAGCGGTAGCGCAGCGGTCTTTTCCTGCTATGGCTTAGAGCCTCCATGTTGCGATCACCATATTCACAGGTGCTCACATGTGTGCAGGGCATGACTGGATTTCACTGGTGGTCTAACACCCCCCAGAAACCATCTTTAAGGGGCGCCCCCCGGCACTGGAGGACTTAGGCTGTTGCTGTGGAGGCCACCCTCCCCACGCTTAGGGTTTTCTTTTCCTTTGTGTTTCGGGCCTTTCCAAGTTCAGCCAGCAGTGTCTGGCCTGGCTCGGATCATGCTTCCAGCACTCGCCCGTCCAACCAATTGCACAGCAGCCGCCGTCGCTTGTGCAGAGGCCGACGCAGTTGGCGTCGGAGGATGGGCCGTGACCTCCACTCAGGTGGTTTGGTTTCCAGAAACCTCCACTCAGGTGGTTTGGTTTCCAGAATCATGGAACATGAGCGAGGTTAGATCCGCGTGGCCTTGCCTTGCCAAGACTGCCCTGGCTCAGTTAGCGCTGCTGCAGGCCATGCACTCACACATCGGAGGAAGTCACTACTCCTTCAGCTTGCCTTCAGGCACGGACAGCTCTGCCACTGAAGCAGGCATCAACAAGCCGTTCAGCACGTTGTTGTTGCAGCTGGTGGCAACTTGGGCTCACGCACACAACGTACACTTGCAGCCCACACACGTGCCCGGACGTCTGAACGACTGGGCAGACGACCGCCTTCGCCGTTTCATGAACCGCCCTGCAAACCGCGTGCGCTTCAGCCCTCGCAGCCTTGCTCAAGCTGGAAGGGGGCTCGCTCTGTGCCCCATCGATGTCACCAGTTTCCGAACAATGTGCGCATTCGCCCTGTCAGGCGCAACCCCGCTCTGAAGGGGGGGTTTGGTCGGCTACTCAGCTGGCGCAGCTCTTTCCGGGGTTGCAAGAAGTGTGTGCCTTTTGGATTTGCGGGGTTCTTTGATGTGAGGGTTGTTTGGGTTCAAGCTAGGAGCAGTGCAGCAGGCCTTAACGTTTAGGGTTTTCTTCTTCTTCTCCCTTGTGTTTAGGGCCTGTTGTGAGTCTCGTACGCGGTGGCCATTTTGCTCCTAGCCTTGAACTCAAACAGTTTGTTTCGATTGAAACCCACCCTCCCACCCTGCTTTTCCTTTCGCAAGGCTGGCTCGAGGCTGCAGACGCTCCCAAGCCCAGGCTTGGGCACGCCTGCCCTCGCCTTGCCCAGGGCTGTGCCCGCAGTACTCCCTCCGCACACTCCAGCGTGGGCACGCTTGCCACGCTGTGTGCCTGCGCTGCAAAAGCCAGGACACGCTTGTCTGGCGCCTTCTACGTTTCACAGGGGGACAATCCTTCCTCCTGCTCCAGGTGCGCCGCGTGCCCTGGAGGCAGTGCTGCTTTCAAGCAACCCGTGAAAAAGAAGTGCGCGCCTTTTGGATTTGCGGGGTTCTTTGATGTGAGGGTTGTTTGGGTTCAAGCTAGGAGCAGTGCAGCAGGCCTTAACACGCAGCGTTGTTGCTGACCCGCTCAGTTCCACAACCCAGCAAAAATGCACAAGCGCGTGGGCCGGCAAGCCCCCCCCCCCCCGGCCACGCAAAGCGAAGCCATCAACGAGGCTTCGGCCGCGGGAACGCCGCGGCCATCCAAGGCAGCACCGCTGGTCGGGTTTGCTTTCGGCAGCTGCCTCCACCGCCTTTGCCGAGAGCCTGACTTGCTTGCCGTCGCCTGGCCTCAGCAACCTTGATGTGCTGGCGTGAGCATTCTTTTCGCAGGGGGGGGTTCCTAGTGCAAGAAGCCGAGACTGCAGGTGGCAAAAAGGCAACGGACAGGACTCCGACCCAGCGAGCAACACACGCAGCAGCTGTGGAGGAGCGGAAGGGAAGGGGGCCTCCCGCGCCCGAGCTCGAGCAAGGAGGCGGATGAAGGACGCAGCCTCCTCGCTCTGCCGGCCTCGGCCTCAAGGGCGAGGATGACGAGGCGGCGGCGGTGGGCCGAAGGAGCTCAGTCCCGGATGAGCGCCGCGCCACGAGTGCACCGGGACTGGGGAGCGCAAACTTGGCAGGAGACCTCAGGTTTTCTTTTCTTTTTTTCACACGTCGCCAACGGTTTGATTTGTGGGGCGGCGCCCAGCTCGCCGTCGGCACAACTCTTGTTTTTTCCCTAGATTCGGCGCGGGCCTAGGCGTGGGTGCGGGTCATGACCAGTTGCCTGAGCGGCTGCCGGTACTTGGTGATCTGCAAGCCTTCTGGCTGCTCCGTTTTTTTGTTTCCTTGTTTTTTCTCTTTCAGCCCGCGTTGCAACGCATGCCTGCGTGTGCTCGCGCCAGCGGCCACTTTCCGAACACGCGCAGGATCATGATTCGGTTGTCACCTCTTTCCACTTTTTTGTACGGGTGTTTTGCCACAACGAGGCGAAGGGTTCCCAGAATGCGCCGTGCTCGATGTCGTGGGCGACCATGCGGCGGCGTGCCCGCGCAGCGGATTGTTGTTGCGCCGTGGCCTTGTTCTTGAACAAGCATGGGTCCGCGTTGGCGTGAAGGTCTCGGGCCTAAGGGCAGGGTCGTCCTTCAGCAGTGGTTGGCCAACACTTTTGCGCCAGGCGTCAGTGCGCAGGACCGTGCCGCCTGGATCTTCTTTACGTCGCCACGCGCTTAGGCGAAGCGCTGTGCTGCAATGCCACGCTCGTCGCTCCGCTCCGTCGCGATGGCCGACCGCAACCGCGCGCGGCCGGCTATTTCCTTTTGGGGGTCTTGTCCATATGGCATACTCGATTGCGCCGGGGTTATTTGGAGGAGCTCCTCATGGCGTGGGTTCGTGACCAGGGGATTCTCCCACCCTTTCATGAGCAGTTTCTTGAGCCACTCCACGTATTGATGAGGTGCCTTGGGCTGTGGCTCGCCGAGGTGTGGGCCAACGCATCTAGTGGCATTTGCTTTCCAGCGGAATGGACTGTCCTGGCGTGGAAGACCATTGGTGTCCACGAGAAGGAAGCACGGTCCCCACTCCGCGCCTCAGCTCAGCGCTGCTTCCACTCTACTCGGGGGGCGTTGGCTTTCTCTGTGCGGCCGGCTGCGGAAGGCAAGTGTCCTTGCTTCGGCTGGCCCGTCCGAGCCCAGCCTCCTCCGTTTGCGCGGCTAGCCTCCGCATCGGCGTGCGCGGTGCGCCTCGGATGCATTTGTTCGCGCCCATTAGGCCGAGCAGTTAGGCCGAGCGCGTCCAGACTGCATTCTGGCATGATGGGTGGAAGCAGGCGCTGCCGCGATGCTAGCCGGAGCTGGCCCTTGAGCCATCGCATTTCCGTGTGCTGCTACTTCGGCGGCTCCGTGCATGCCCCTCTTGGATGGCGTGCCCACGTACGCGCGTTGGAGGGCCGTTGGAGCGCACTACATACCAACGCCCCAGTCCCGCTTGCCCGCTGCTAGCTTGCTGGCTGCGCTTGTGCAGTCCACTGCCAACATGGACGGCGCTATGTCCACAAAAACCATCAGAAATGTGAGAGTTGTGGACATATGAGCAGTTCTTGTGATGTGGCCAATCGCTGCCAAGAACTTTTTGAACTTTCTCAACATGTGTCAATGTTGCAGGCAGATGGCTATTCCAAACGATTTGCTGCTTTCTGAAGCTAATCTGTTCAGAAGTTGAGCGTCCTGCCAGCATCAAGTCACGTTGCCGAGAGCGTTTACATGGTTTTAGGCGTGAAAGAAGTCGCCAACAGTGATACAAGGCAATAGTTGGCAATAGCGAAATCCCGTATAAGCCGTGTGCGAAGAAATCGTTCTTTTTCTTTTTTTTTCTTCTTCTTCTTCTTCTGCATTTTTTCTTATTCTCCCTTTTCTTGCGCTTTTATACATTTCTATTTTTTTGTAGATTTTTTTTGGTGTTAGGCAGTTAGGCATTTGCTTCAAGTTGCAGTGGGCCGTTGCACTTTGCTGGAGTTGTAAGAGCTCGTGTAGTGTGAGTTGCATTGCTTAGTTCAATGAAGCCTGTGGAGTTTTTGCGTGAAAATGCATGGGCAAATTCTGGCCTGTACAGGCATGAGAAGTCCGTTGCCTTTCGCGCGCCGCAGCCGAGCGCTGCAACAACCATGGCACCAATGTAGCGCTAGGTAGTGGCCTCTCAGCGATGCGGCACGCTGGGAGCGCCTCAAGTGGCAGCTTGGCTTGCTCAAGCTTGTGAGGATTTGTTTTTTGGCAGGGTTTCGTTCCATTTGTAGCATTTGCTTGGCAACAATTGAACGCATGCTGAAGTAGTGGCTGGGTCTTGAGTTGTGCATCGTTGTTTTCTGCGTGAATTTGCGTTTAGGGTTTAGGGATGTTGCTGACATTTGACCGCGTAATTAACTGAGGTGGCCGCCCTCGCCGTGGAGATTCGGACCTGTCTGCATATGAGGAGTCCAGCTGGAGGCCAAGAGGAGGGCTCTTGCCTGCCTCCACTTGCGGTGTGCCCTCTTGTTCGCGTCCTTGCTTGGCAATGGCTACCGTACGGCTGGTGCGACTGTAAGGTGCAAGCCATGCAACCAAGCGGAGCAGCAGAAGGCAATCGCGAGAGAGGCGGGCTGCACAGTGCTGAGAGGGCAATCGTTATTTCCTGGAAATCAACATCTATTTGCTCAATGTAACAGGCTGTGGGTTCACAGGACTTGCAGTCATGGGTGCAGTCATGCCTTACAGCAAACAAATGCAAATTGACAGATCTTGAGGGCTTGTGCCGACAACTGCTCACCCAATCAGCTAAATCAGTAGCATCATTGGCATCACCAGCATCATTTGGAGATGTAGCACACGCAACGAATGTTGCTGGTGCAGATGTTCCCTTCAGTGTCCAGCCCATATGCAAGACAATTTCGCAGGCGCTCTATTGGCAACTTGTTCCCCCTCACCGGCGCCTTGGCGACAACCGGGCGACAGGGGGCAACCTGTGTGAGGCAAAAGTGTTTGGGACGCACCCCAGGTTAGGAGCCATGATTCCATGATGTTTTCAAGTCGGTTCAGGGAGCGGGCTTGCCACGAAGAACTTGGGGCCCTTGTCTGCCCGTTTGCAGGCGCCGGGACTGCGAAGCACATGCTCCACGTGGCCCAGCGCATCTCCAAGGAAGTGAACCAGTTGTGCCCTTGCATCGTCAGTCGCAACATAATACGGCCTGGAAGGGCCTGAAGATTATGGGCACCAACAGTGGGTTTGACGGTGGACGAGTAGGGGGTCCACAGGGTGCACAGGTGCATTTGGTAAGGGGTTCTCTTCTCAAGTGTTTACTGCCGAGCGAGCATGGGAAACAGGCAGCGGCCGCCAGGTACACAACCCGCGCTGAGCGGGAGCAAGCCGCGGAGTGTCTCATTGGACAAGGGGCGGGCATTCAAATTCTAACAGAGGCTAGTTCGACATCAAGAATTGAAACCACCTGATGGCTGTAAGCTTGAGAGTGTGTAGACATTGTCCAATTCAAGGCACGCTGGTCAATGCAAAGTGCCATTTTAACCACTGCAAAGTGGCTGTAGACATGTGTGTAGAGTATTTGCAAGGAGTCACTGGTATAGCATTGCGTTTGATGGCACTGGGATCTCCTTTCTTTTCGCCTTTGTGCACATTGTTCTCATTATATATATATATATATTTATTTGAGGGCGTTTGTTTCTGGCCGCTACGCATCAGAACGTTTGTATGAGCCTTCGGCCACGTGGCGGGTTGTTGATCGGCTCGTTGATTCGTTGGCAGTTTATCGACCCCCGCCCTCCTCGAACTTTCCCTTGTCCACCCGGCACTGGTCCTCCAAGGCCTGATTCGCAGCTTCGCTCTTTTTCTCAGCTCTTCTCGCCACTCTTGCCGCTTTTTGCTCTTCTCTTTGAGTTTGCTGACTAGTTCAATTCCTGTTTGGCTCGAGTCAAGTCACGCTCTGCCTGGTTCCTAAGTTGTTGTGGGACTTGGGTGCGTATGCTTCATAGTCGACTCTGCTGAATTATCCTCGGTTTTGGCACCGGCACTCACTCTTTAAGACCTGGCCAGGGGGCGTGCCAGCGTCAGAGGCCCGTGACATTTTCAAGCTTCAGGGAGTTATATGCTTCAACTCCATTGTGACTGTCATACTTCCTACCAACATTTTGGTCCAGTGCAGCGGGCAACTCTCACATTTGTTGTGGCACAAAACCCTATTCTAACTTTCATTCTTCCTATCACCCTTTTGGCTCAATAAAAGGGAACCATTTGTTTTTGGGTTCGTGCCACACGTCAGTTTCAGGGCAAGCAATTGTTGGTGGTTTCCAGACTCTTGCGAGGATGCATTTTCCTTGTTGTCGTGCGACGCCCCTTCGCATTGTACAACGTAGTCCCCAACCCCACTTGTATGCTTCCATTGGTACCTTTCATGCTTCCCTCCAACGTTTTGGCTAAATGGAATGGGGAACTCTCACGATTTTTTGTTCGTTACTCGGTTTCGCGGTTTCGCTTGCAGTTTGAGGCTCTCGTATGCGATCTTTGGTGGTTTCCACGTTCTCCAGATGATGCATGTTCCTTGTAAGTTTCTCGACTGAAGATGTTTTTTTGCATTCTTGTTGCATGACATGTTCAAGCTTCAACCCCACACCCAACCGCATTACTCCCATGTATATATGGTAGAGGTCTGGCACCCCCCCCCTCCCCCGCCATGGTCATGGTAGCCTTAAATAGCCCCACCGCTCCCCCTGTGGGCCCGCTGGGTTTGCAGGTTATGGTCATCTTGCAAAAGGCCTCTCCCCCCCTGTGGGCCCGCTGGTGGGTTCCGGTTAGGGCATCTTGCTTTGAGTCGTACCCCGGTGTGCGCTCTCTTTGTGGCCCCGCTGGTTTTGCAGGTTATGGTCATCTTGCAAAAGGCCTCTCCCCCCCTGTGGGCCCGCTGGTGGGTTCCGGTCAGGGCATCTTGCTTCGCCCATTCCATCTTTCATACTTCCTGCCACCATTTGGGAACACTTGCAAGGTTGGTCTTTGTGGGTTTCGCGCCACATTTTAGCCGTACGCGCTCGTAGCGATTAGTGCTGGTCTCCAAAGTCTTGCGGGGATGCATCTTCCCGTTCCTGATTTTCATTTTTTTCAGATTTGCAGTTGTTTGCAGTGTTGTGGTTGGATGCCCCTTGACATTTTCATCCCCAACCCCACTTTTATGCTTCAATTCAATGGGCACTTTTCATGCTTTCCACCAACATCTCGGCCGAATGGTATGTTTCGCGCCACTTTTGAGTTTTAGGATTCTGTGCCGTAACGTGTTGGTTTCCAAATCTTGCCGCTAAGCTTCATCCGCTTTCGCGCCACATTTCAGTTTTGGGGTCGCGTAAGCCATCTCTTACTGGCTTCCAAGTTGTCGATATGGTAGATCTTCCCTTCAAATGTCACGACTTACGAAATTGGCACGCATGTTGTTTTTGTTGCTCCCAATCCCACCCTGCTTCGCTTCCTTTTGTAGCTTGCATACCAGTGTGACGAAAAATATGGGTTGCCGCATTTGGCTCTTCTGTTGGAGCTCTTTGCTTTACACTGACGAGCAAAAACCATCTTTGTTCGCAGGATAAGTTGGCGAGTTGCTGTCCTGCCTTTCGTGTCTCCTTCTGCTCAATTCGATGCACATGTGCATCTACACCTAAGCAAACCTATATATATATATATGTATCTGTTGCTCAGCGGCTGCACACACAAGTCTCTGTGTGAGTATATGCGGTTTTGAGACTGGTGATAGTCTGCCCCCAGCCCCTTTACGAGTATGTACTTGCCGCAACGTGGGTCGTAAGCGCGTGGCGAGGCAGAATCAAGGCGAGCAAGATGAGCAAGGAAGCCACACGGATGACGATGGCCTACCCATGCTCATTGAGCCGTTGGAGGACGCGCAGCCAGCTCATGGCGCGTGCTGTCAATGTTCATTGAGCGATTCCCTGAACGAAAAGCCCTAAATTGCATGATTGCAATTCAGAGCATTCTGGCAACAAGAGTGCTGGGCAGGTGCGTTGGGCTGGGGGCCAATAATTGCCATCAGTCTTTTTTTGTCGACTGTGCGCGCGCCAGTGTTGCCAGCTTGATGTGAGGAGCAAGCATGACCAATAGCCGGATGGCGCGCACAGCCCTGTGGGAAACACTCCAACAGAACAATCCAACGCACTATGTTTGTCCGACTCTTCAAGCCGACCCCTGAAGCGTGAACACCGCCATTGCTTCTTTGGGGCGCATCAAATCAGCGTGCCTCCACCTTGCCAGGAGGGCTCTGAAAAGGCTTGGGGGCTGGGGAGGGGCAACACTTGAGGCTGGCATGGCCCTTTTGCACAGGGCATCACTTCGGTGGCAATTGTGCTGTGAGTTGACGAATCTGTTGGGATGCGCCAGGACTGGTCGCCAGTCAAGAATCCAAAATGCGATCAAGCAAGGTATAGGTGTGTGCAGAAACATGGCACAAGCAAAGAATCGCTTGCACCCACTGACTCTGGCTGAAAGAATGAAAGGATCAAGAAGGGATGATTTCAGAGTGGTGTCAAGCATTTGAAAACCATGGAGTGTAGGGGTATCCCCTGGTTTCTCTACCTATCCCCTCGTGTTGCTTGGGCCAGACCTCCAGTAACAGCAGCTCCGATAGCGAGCAGTCGAAAGCCCTGGAGCTTGCCGCTTGGCAAGAAACAATCATCGGCAAAAGTTGAAGGAAGCTGTCCGTTTGTCCCTTCCTAGAGTGTTGGAACCATTAGATATTATCATCAGCATTTTGGCGTCCTTGTCACACATTTGCGTAAGACAGACATCCTTGCAGGTCCTTGCAAGCAACGTGACATCAAGCGAGATATCCTTGCACGCAACCATGTAGAGTACCTCCATTCTTGGCAGGGAATGGAGAAGCTTGATGGGGTGTCCTTCTGTGGCAGCAGAGAGGCTGTGCGTGCTCAACAGCCTGGCTTTTTCAACAAACATGCGCACAACTCTTCAACATATTGCGTCCGTGCCGCATGTAGGTGTCCGCGTCCTGAGCCCGAGCTCCAGCTGAGGACAGCGAGCTTGAGGACTACGATCATGAGGCGGCCGGGGAGCGCATTGCTTCTATGCTGGAGAAAATGAAGTCTGGGGCCCCGGCTTGGCCCGTGTGCTTGATGCTCCCCCAAAGCTGCGTCGAGCAGAACGGCAGGCCTTAGTGGCCTTAGTGAGACCGAGGTGCCAGGACCGTACCGAGATCATGGAGTCTTGGCAGGGCCAGCCCTGGGGAGGAGGGAGGCTGAGAGGCTCAGTGCTGCTTTGTTTGCACGCCCGTGGCAGATGTCATGCGGAAGAAGGCCATGCTCACACAAGGGAGAGCCAAGCGAGACCCTTGCAATGTTTTGAGCTCGGGGAATGCCAGGGCTCCCTCGCACCATCGGCTGGTCAAAGTCTTCCAGATGCGTTTGTTGCTTGCATTGGTCGATATAAGGAAGGACTGCATGGCTTCTACCAGCTGCACCTGGAGAACGTGGAGACAGCGCTGGAGGAGCTGGAAGTTATCGAAAAGGACTATCACGGCAGGCGGCTGATTGTCACCGATTGACGGCAGCGGGAATTCCTTTTTTCCGAAAGCATCGCGAAGGGTTCTTCCGTGCGGAGCCCTTGGACAAGTTACACAGAGCCAAGTTGCATAGAGCCAAGTTGCACAGAGCCAAGTTGCACAGAGCCAAGTTGCACGCAGCCAAGTTGCACAGAGCCAAGTTACATAGAGCCAAGTTGCACAGAGCCAAGTTACCTAGGGCCAAGTTACATAGAGTCAAGTTACATAGAGCCAAGTTGCACAGAGCCAAGTTACACAGAGCCAAGTTGACATAGAGCCAAGTTACATAGAGCCAAGTTACATAGAGCCAAGTTACATAGAGCCAAGTTACATAGAGCCAAGTTACATAGAGCCAAGTTACATAGAGCATAGAGCCAAGTTACATAGAGCCAAGTTACATAGAGCCAAGTTACATAGAGCCAAGTTACATAGAGCCAAGTTACATAGCCAAGTTACATAGAGCCAAGTTACATAGAGCCAAGTTACATAGAGCCAAGTTACATAGAGCCAAGTTACATAGAAGTTACCCAAGTTACATAGAGCCAAGTTACATAGAGCCAAGTTACATAGAGCCAAGTTACATAGAGCCAAGTTACATAGAGCCAAGTTACATAGAGCCAAGTTACATAGAGCCAAGTTACATAGAGCCAAGTTACATAGAGCACAGAGCCAAGTTACATAGAGCCAAGTTAGAGCCAAGTTACATAGAGCCAAGTTACATAGAGCCAAGTTACATAGAGCCAAGTTACATAGAGCCAAGTTACATAGAGCCAAGTTACATAGAGCCAAGTTACATAGAGCCAAGTTACATAGAGCCAAGTTACATAGAGCCAGGTGGCACAGAGCCAAGGTTAGGTAGAGCTTGCGTAGAGCTTCGGAGTTAGCAGCTAAGGCGCCGGGGCGGGAGTTTGATCGTCGCTCGGGATTGCGGCCCTCTGCGGAGATTCGCGTGGTCGAGGTTAATAAACTGAGGACTTTTTACGATTTTTAGCATGCGCGCGCGACCCTCTGCGGGGATTCGCGTGGTCGAGGTTCAAAAACTGAGGACTTTTTACGATTTCTGCCGGCCGCGCGCGACCCTCTGCGGAGATTCGCGTGGTCGAGGTTCCAAAACTGAGGACTTTTTACGATTTCTGCGGTGCGCGCGCGACCCTCTGCAGAGATTCGCGTGGCCGAGGTTCAAAAACTGAGGACTTTTTACGATTTCTGCGGCGCGGAGATTTGCGTGGTCGAGGTCAAAAAACTGAGGACTTTTTACGATTTTTAGCATGCGCGCGCGACCCGCTGCTGAGATTCGCGTGGTCGAGGTTCAAAAACTGAGGATTTTTTGCGATTTCTGCGGTGCGCGCGCGACCCTCTGCGGAGATCCGCGTGGTTGAGCTTCAAAAACTGAGGACTTTTTACGATTTCTGCGGTGCGCGCGCGACCCTCTGCGGAGATTCGCGTGGTCGAGGTTCAAAAACTGAGGACTTTTACGATTTCTGCGGGGATCGTGCGTGTCGAAGCGTTCTCGCTGTGGCGCCGTGCGACTTTGTTGCTCGCGAAATGGCCTTTGGAAGTTGTCTCGTGGCTCGCGCGCCTGCTTTCGCAATCCCGCGGTCGCGGGTTCGATTCCAGTACGCGGAGCGTGCTCCTGCAGCTCCGGCTGGAAAATCGCAACTTTTAAGTACAGACGTAGTATGCGGAGCGTGCTCCCGCGGCTGGAAAGTCGCAACTTTTAAGTACAACGTAGTACGCGGAGCACGCTCCCGCAGCTCCGGCTGGAAAATCGCAACTTTTAAGTACAAAAATAGTAAGTACATTCCCACAGCTCCGGCAGCACTTGCGCAGAATAACTTGCGCAGAGTCACTGGCGCAGAGCAACTTGCGCTCTGCGAATCGCACAGAGCACTTGCACAAAGCACTTGCGCAGAGCAACTTGCACAGACCAACTTGCACAGAGCACATGCGCAAAGCGCTCGCACGGAGCAACTGGCGCAGAGCACGTGCGCAGAGCAACTTGCTCAGAGCACTTGCGCAGAGCAACCTGCACAGAGCACTTGCGTGCCCGAAAGCAGCCTGGAACAATGCAGCTTGCGCAGACCACTTTCGTGAGAAATCGTGTAGCACTGAGCAGACTTGCAGCAGAGCCACGCTTCACAGAGCCAAGTTGCGCAGAGCCACTCGCGTAAAGTAGCTTGCGCGCGCCAGGTAGCAGCGCTCCAAGTTGCGCAGAGCCATCTTGCGCAGAGCTAAGTTACACGAGCCTGCTTTGCAGAAACATACGCTTTCACGACATAGCGCTTTTTGTGTCTGACTCGGGCAGGAGCCGGTTGCTATTGGCTTGTTTCTTTTTGTTTCGTGGGCAGCGCCGTCCTGCAGGGTTAAGTCAAATTTACCTGCGGTGTTTGCAAAGAGTGTCTGGTACATTTCCACACGCAGCATTGAAGCAAGACTTCTCAGCAACAGCCTTTGCGCCCGGCAGCTGTTCCGATAGTTTTTGGAGCACTGCGTGCACACTTGAGTTGAGGATCCGCATGAGTTGAGGCTCGGTTTACCTTGAGACATGCTTTCGCTTTTGCGCCGTCGGCGCAGTCGCGCCTGTAGCATTAGAGCAAGACTAGCCAGCAGCACCTACATTTTCTACAGCTCGCCAGATCGAAGCCACCGCATCGAGCGTGTTGGGCATCGGTATAGTGTAGTAAACCGCCGCATCGAGTGTATTGCTTGCATGGCGCACGGCGATGGTGACGCGCTGCAGCGGCTGTCCAAGGAGCAGGCAGGGCCCAGACAGGAGCAAGACACAGAGGCACAGGATGCACGTCGCTTCACCTGCTTCGTGTTGTCGTGCTTCAGCCATGCATGTGGAGTTTTGCGGGTTAGCAAGTGAACGCACGAGTGAATGCACGACCAGCGAAGCTTCGGTATTCGATAACATTAGCTATAGGCCAGTCTTGGGGCCTAGAGCAGTTCGATAACATTGTGTATTTAATGATTAGCCAATTTTGGGGCATCTTTGGTGTAGTTATGGCTCAGGATGCTGTTGCCACCGAGTCGCAGCAGCTACTGGATACTCTGCGAGAAGGCTATGCCGCGCGGGGAGCTGGCTGGCTGCGCGAGGAGCTGGCCAAGCAGACCGCCGTGCAGCTGCGACAGCTTGCTGGCACCGCGGGCGTGCAGCAACGTGAAGCTGGACGCAACATGTCCAAAGCGGAGCTGCTAGAGAAGGTGGCGCAGCATATTTCCGAGAAGCAGGCGCGATGAGGGAACGACGCCGCGTTGCTCAGTTGGGCTGCTGTTGCTGCGCAGACTTCCTGTGGCGTTGTCGCGTTGAAGCCGATGTCCATGTGGTTTCCACAGCATAGGTCAGTCCCGGGGCATAAAACAATTCGATCGCATTGGCTATGATAGGCCAGTGCTGGGGCATCTGTTGTGTAGTTGTGATTCGCATCTTTTGTGTAGTTATGGCTCAGGATGCTGTGGCCATTGAGTCGCAGCAGCCACTGGATACTCTGCGAGAAGGCTATACCGCGCGGGGAGCTGGCTGGCTGCGCGAGGAGCTGGCCAAGCAGACCGCCGTGCAGCTGCGACAGCTTGCTGGCACCGCGGGCGTGCAGCAACGTGAAGCTGGACGCAACATGTCCAAAGCGGAGCTGCTGGAGAAGGTGGCGCAGCAGATTTCCGAGAAGCAGGCGCGATGAGGGAACGACGCCGCGTTGCTCAGTTGGGCTGCTGTTGCTGCGCAGACCTCGTGTGGCGTTGTTCCGTTGAAGCCGATGTCCATGCGGCTGCTGCAAGCGCGCCCCTCATTGCCCCAGCTGGGATGAGAAGTGCGAGCAGCGCCTTGGCCTCGACAAAGAGCTCGAGTATCTCTTCCTGTTCGCTGCCTACGATCGCTGCGTGGCGTGCATGGAGCACTCTCTCGAAGAAGGTGTGTCCCCCACATGCGAGTCCATCATGAGCGCGCGCGACTGGGCGGCATCGACCCTGAGGCCTGGGCAGTTTCCACCTGCCTTGCGTCAGCTGCTGCGCAAGCACGGAATCCGGAGGAAGCACGGATGAGGCGAGGCTTCCACCCTCCTGCGCAGACGCCGTCTTGCGAACGCGCGGCAGGGTAGTGTAGACGAGCTCTTGAGACACACATGCCTGCAGAGAAAAAAGGCGCAGCGTGGCTCGCGTGCTGCGGCCTTCTTGCGTCGTGCGCGTGTTGACTTGGCTGATTCGAAGAAGCTCGGGCTCTGCGCTAGGCCGGCCAGCTTTTGCATTGCTGCGGAGTGGACGCTGTCTTGCGAAAGCTCCGCGCGTCGCTGAGCTATGTCGGGCCTGTCGGCGTGGCTCGCCAGCGCCCAGCTGCAAAGTGATGAGTGGAAGCAGAAGCTGCCTTTGTCTCGCGCGACCAAAGGCAAGGCGACTCTTGCCTTCGCTATGCCTGGCCGGACTGACCCTTTCGTTGTGGAGGATGTCTACCGCAGGCTCGGCAGCGGCGCCTTCAAGATCGCGTATGGCCTCGACAACTTTCCGCTGGTCTTGAAGGTGATCCCGAACACAGGAATGAACAAGCACGGCTGGATGACATCCAACGACCCGTTGCAGGAGCTGAGGCAGGCAACATCTGCGCGCGCCGTGCCGCAGCTGGCGCCGCACATGCCCAAGTACCACGGGGGGCTGTACCTGCGCGGAGACCAAGACTATGGACCGAGTCCTTTGCTTTGATCGGCAAGTTTTTCCAGTGGGAATTTTGCCTGTGGGACGCGAAGGCCGACAACTTTGGCCTGGACCAGGACGGCGAGAACCTGTCGTTCCTTGACGTGGCGGCCGTCGAGGAACGAGGCAAGAGCCCCAACCATGAGGTGGGACAACTTCTTAGCAAGATCCTCGTGGTCTTCTGCAAGCATACCGTCGAGTTGCTCAAGACTGCGCACCAGTCGTGCCGAGAATGGCTCCTGCCGCTCATGCAAGCCCTGCCCGTAGAGTACGTTGGCCAGGGCAGCCGCTGGCGAGGGATCGAGCTCTACTGGTCCGACAGGACACATTGGCAAGCGCACGCACACACACGTGCGCCACTTAGCATCGAGCTCCTTGGCCAGGATCTCGGAGCAGCTCATGCGGAACCTGGCCGCGGACATCTTTCCGCTGCCTGTCGCGGTTTTTTATGGAGTAAGTTGCTTTCCTTGGCTGTGGAGGCGTCAGTGCTGCAAGCGTGCTAAGGCGCAACGCTCCTGCGGATGCTGTTGATGCGGCGCGCGCTCCTGCTTCTTTGAGCCCGCAGGCGCCGAAGAGGCCGGGCTGTCGTGTCGCTTTAACATGTTATTCTGTGTCGAAATGTATCCTATGCCATGATGCGCTTGGTTAGAGTATGCATTTGCCCACTCCACCCTTTGCCCACTCGCCCATGATAAAGCATTAGCCGCCCTCTTGGAGGCCTCGCGCAGCACCGATGCAGCAGCTCAATGAGTGGGCTGAGGCTGTGAGCGCGCAGCTCTTGCAGAGCAGCCAGATCGTTCTCTTCGAGCTCCAGGGCGGCGGCCGCGTTTTGGGGCTCGCGCGCGAGGCAGGCATCGTGATCAACGACTGTGCTCAGACTGTCCAAGTGCATGTTCTAGCGGCAAGCCCTTGTTCGCTCGACGAAGACGTCGCCGCGGCTGACGCGGACGGCGGGCTCCCGTGCGTTCGCCTTCGCTGCGGCCTGCCTCAGACGGGAGGAGCTGTGCAAGTTGCTCGCTGCATACACCTCGGCGCCCACCTCGCGCAAGTATATTGGGACAGCATTCTCCAAGAAGCGTGGGCGGCAAAGCTCAGGGAGTTCCACGAGGTGACTCTGAGCAAGACGCAAGTCCGCGCGTCCTTGCCTGCGGTGTCGCTGGAGCTGCTAGATACGGCGATTCACAACATCGACGTTCGCGTGGGCCAGAGAGGATACCTCCACAAGCCGGCAGATGGCCTTGCTCGTGCCTACACCCGAAACACCGCGAGCCCTGAAAGCACGACTTGTGAAGAGCAGGAGGCACGCCAGGACACCTGGGGGGACTTGCAGAAGAGCGGCGTACGAATGGCATTTTTTCCGCGAGGGTTTGCCCAGCTTGACGCTTCGCATCTTAGGCTTTGCTTCAGAACTTGCACGGCCTCATGCCATTGGGCCGCTGCCAGTTGGATGGCATGCGACCTGCCGGAGTCGGCGGGGGTCGACCTGAGCTCTGCCAAAGTCTTGCACCCGCACCCTCGCCGGCATGATGAAGTTCGCAGAGCACCGAGCGGTGCACTCGCTGAGCCGCATCCTGTCGGACGGGCACTTTATCGTTGGCTCCGACGGCGACAGCTACGGCTTCAAGCTAGACGCGCTCCCGGAGGTCGTGCGCGGGCTCCTAAGCTGGCTTCGCCCACGGGCGTGCGAGCTCCAGCTTTGTGGACCCACTGCAGAAGAACAATACTTGCACTGGCGCGGGTTCTACATGACCGAGGATGAGATGGAGACCGTGGCTGCTCAGACGGTGTCTGTGACCGTCTTGCAGCTGCGGTACGTGAGTGCTTATGTCCGACTGAAGAAGGCCTGAAAGGCCCAGCTGAGCACCAGCGCACCTTAGCCTTGCCCTGGCGGCGCGCGGCCGCGCGGACGCTGTCTTGCGAAAACGCGGCCGCGCGCCGAAGCGAAGCGGCGGAGCTCCGAGCTGGAGCGGCAAAAAGCTCGCGCGAGCCCAGCCTGGGACTCCTGCGTTGCGCGAGCCGCTTCTTGCCATAAGGACTGGGCCCCAGCAGCCCTGGAGGCGCTAGGCAGGCCAGAAGAGTGTCGGCTTCCGTCGCTTGGATTGCGTCTTGACTCGAAGGACAGCTCGGTCTCATGGCCGCGCTGGCCACAGCCCAGTCAGCAGGAGCGGCGTGTCGTGCGTTTCAGGGTTGACGTAGTTTGAGGGGGGAGGGGGGGGGGGTCGCGTGTTTCTTACTGCTGAAACCTAACCGTGCCAGGTTGGTGATTTCGTCCGCAGCACTCGCGGTCGCGGCCGCGGCCCAGCGCTCTACCACCTGGCTTTGCTTGAGCGCAGCCATCTAAGGGGCTGGCAAGGGCTCGCCCAGCCGACGTAAGGAGGCAACGGGCCGCAGCGCAGCAGTGCCTTGAGCATGCAACATCTGCGCCAGTATCTGAACTCAAGCTAGCGCGCGCTCGAGTTTGCCTGACCTTGCTTGCCGCCCAAGTTCTGTTCGGCCGCGACTTGATCGCCGTGGTCTTGCGAGAATCATGTCGCAGTCGAGCACGAACTGGGAAGGCACGCTTGATCGACTGACTGCACAGAATTACAGTCACATGAAAGTGCTACTTTGCCACGTGTACTCGGTGCCGAAGGAAATGCCCGGAGCGCGCAGCCCATGGTGCAAGATGGTGATGCGCTTCGTGGACAAGGAGGGCAAAGGCCTGTACGCTGAAGTCCGAGGACAGAGCGTGGAGCTGGTGAAGAAGGCTGCGCAGAAGTGGACCGCGGATGGCTTCTTCGCCAGCAACCTCAATGCTTGCAAAAGCAAGTTCTTTGCCGGGCACTATGTGGACTTGTCAGATCGAGACTCTAAGGCGGCGGCGCAGCCGTTGGCGCTGTCCCACCCCCAGGTCGCGGAGCTGCAGAAGGTGTTCCCGGTGGCGCGGTCCGACTTCGAGGTCATGGAGAAGCAGTGCCAAGGCAGAGAGCGGGCAGACGTCATCGGCGTGGTGACGAAGCTGGAGCTGCCGCCGACGAACAAGCCGAAGGCGAACGTCTGGCTGAAGGACTTGTCCGGCAAAGAAATGCTCGTGAACATCTGGGGTGGGAGGCTTGTTGCTGTGATTTCCCAGGCAAGCGTCGGGCAAGTCGTTCAGATCGACAACTGCTCCCTCATCAAGCAAAGCGAGTGCTCTCTGGAAGGCACCGCGGAGCACTCCTGGACAACAAGAAGCACGGGTTTGCTTTCGTGCACATCGAGCCACCGGGAGCGCGCTCGGACAGGCTCCGAGCCCTGGGAGCGGAGCGGGGCAGCCCGATGCTGCCTTGGTGCCCGTCCTTGGCCGGCGGCGGCAGACTGTCTTCCGACCTGTCCCCGTGCTTCGTCACCTGCGCGGCGACCATGAACGCTTTCGGCTTGGCCATGGAGCAGGGTGACCTACAGGCCCGGCACGGGCATGATCTTAGTTGACCGCTGTTTTCAAGTAGCTGCTTATCCGCCTGCGCAGTTGCTTGCCAGGAGGCACTGCGGCACCAAGATTGACGGGCTGACGAGCAAGTGCAAGCGAGCCGACTCCAACAACTGCCAGACGGAGGCCTCGGACGCGCCTCGCGTGCTTGCGACGGTGCACATTGCGGACTGGAGCGGGCAGCTGGACAAGGTTTTGGTGGGCGGCGAGGAGCTCGCGGTCTTGGCCCGCGTTGACGGCGAAGCTGCGCTGGCTCGCGCGATTCAAGACAAAGGCGCGCACGTGCTGTGCTTCAAGGGGCCTTTCGATCTCCGTCTGGGCACCTCGCCTTGACTGGCCGCGACCCGCGGCGCCGCGCCCTCGGCGTCGCAGGCATCTCAAGCGTCTGCTCCTGGAACCTCCGTGGCAACTCTTGGCCTCTCGCGCTTGCTTCGGCGAGGGCTACTCGGATGGGGGGGCCGGCCCATGGTGAAGAAGGTGGCGCGGCTCTTGAACCAGAAGAGAGATGGAGCCGTGCCGTTGACGAGATTGACGTGGCCGGGGACAGACACCTGGTCACGAAGCACGAGAAGGTGCACCCCTACCCGCGCAAGGATGGAGACGCTGCGTTTGCCATCGAGGCTTTCTGCCACTTCAAGAGCTGCCATCTGTTCAACATGGCGGACGTGAGTCCGCGCTTCTTGGCCGTGCTGAAGAACGAGAACACGGGCGGCATCACCTTGCACGTGGAGTGGATGTCAGGACCAACTTCTCCACTTGCAGGAGGAGCGCGACATGGTGTGGCGCCTGCTCGGGCTGGTTGGAGCCTCAGCTGCAGGACAACAAGCGCGCGGCCAGCAGCCTCGTCGATGAGACGCCCATGAAAGTGAAGTGCTCGGCGTGGTCGAACGCCTAGCGGGCGCAAGCCACTGTCTTGGCTTACGGCTTTGGTCTTGGACGACGGCCAGTGGCTTTGTTTTGACGCGCCGGTGCGACGCAGTGGCCGCTGTCTTGCGAAAGCTGCGCGAGCGCCGGGCTAGGAGAGCGCCAGCGTGAGGCGCGTAGAAGTCTCAAAAGGCATCAGCTGACGCAGTGCGTTTTGCTTGCACGCGAGCCGCAGCTTCCCACCCCGAGTTAGCTTTTCGCGCCGGTCAGCGTTTTGCTCGAGTTGCGTAAACTCACGCCGGAGCTGTTTCTGTTGATCGCATGGCTTGCTCACGGGCTTCCGAGGCAGAGGATGTCGCGGAGGCGGATATGGCTTGGATTCGAGCTGCCCAGCTTGAGATATCGGAAAGGCACGCGCAAGAGCCTTGGACTGCTGTGGATTACGCGGTCTGGTTTTTTCGCTACGACCTGGGCAACGTCGCCGACTGGCCCGTGGACGCCGTCGTGGTCCAGACCGCTCACCGACAGAAGCGCTTGCTGGGCAGCCTGCGCTCCGCGGCTGACCTGCGAGCGGCCGAAGCCCTCACGGGCACGCGGGCTTCGGTTGTTGTCAGCGTGTGCTGGGAGGCGGAGATGAGAGTGAGAGGAGCTCCGCGAGACTGGGGCGCGCACTTTCAGGAGAGCAGGGTCACGGAGTTGCAGGTGCCGCTTGATGACCTCACGATTGTCTACGCACGGAGCCCCGGGCAGTTCCTGGAGTGCGCCCAGCAGTGCGCCGAGACTTGGCGCGGCATGTGGCGTGCCCTTTGCGGTATCAGAGAGTCTTGCCTCGAGTCCGGGGAGGACTTCAATGTGCTGTTCCACTGCTTCGGCGGGATCAACCGCAGCCCAGGCGCGCTGTGCGCGTGGCTAGTCCTTGATGGGGAGTGTGCCGTGGACAAGGCAGTGGCTGCTCTGCTGGAGGCTCGCCCAGCTCTTTGCCCTTGGCAAAGTCGAGCTCAACCTCTTGCGAGACTGATCGGCCACGGCGCAGATCGTGCTCAGCGAGACTGCTTTGCTGCTTCAACACTGTCTTGCGAACCAGTGGCAGACAGGAGCTGCGCGCGAGCGCTGTTGTTGTGACTTGCTCGCGCCTCTGCTGTGCCTCGTGACTCGCTTGCGCGCTCTGCTGGGTCAGGCAGAGCTGCGTCGCTATCTTACTTCTCACGGTTTGCGCGCTCCTCGTCAAACATCGACCCGCGCACGGTACCAGCTCAACTTCGTGCACGATGCCTAGGAGCTTGACCGAGTGACGCTCTGAGACGACATTTTCCCCCACAGGACAGGATGTGTCACACCTTTGTGCAAGTGACTGGCTGCGAGGACGACTCTGCTCGGAGCCCCTCAGTAAGTCCCGAGATGTTGAGTAAGGGGGTGTCCAGCGGCACGAGCAACGTTGCGACAAGAGGTCCCAGCAAACCAAGGGTGGCAAACGCCATGTAATGCGAAGTGTGAATTCAGGCGGTTTCGTCTGCCTGAGGTGCCTCAGGGCTTCAGGGCGCGACTGCCCGCCGCGGACTGGCTGCGCTCTTGACGCAGCCGTCCTGGATGAAGGAGGGCTGGCTCTGTACGTTACGCTGTCGCGCGCCACCAAGCTGAGCGACCTGACGATCGCTGCGCTGCCCGATCGACAGTACTTCGAAGGCTTCTTGCGCCAGCGCAACGGCATGTTGGTCGAGAGGATGAAGAAGCTCGAGGAGATGTCCGCTCGGAGCACGAACAGCGAGGACCCTACAAGCTGATGATGGCCCCAGCAGCTTTTCATCGCTGACTGTCGCGGATTAGTGTGATCTATCTGTTTTCTCTGTGACTTAACGCGATCATTTGCTTTTTGGCCATTTTCGATGCGGTTGTTTGGAACTGCGCGGCAGTGACACTCTGCTGAGGCACTGTCCTGACGCAAGACGCGCCTAGCGGTAGAAAAGAAGAGCTACGCTGGAGCCCCCGATTCCCTCAGCTTGGCTGATAGCAGCGAGTCAAAATCTCGACTTGTCAGGTTCGAACTTGAGTCGAGGAGCTGTTCGGGTGCACTGCGCGCTGCAGTGGAGGGGTCGCACGGCTTTGTTGCCCCTCCATGTTGCCCCCGTGGACCTGGCCTTGGAAAGTCAAAGGCCCTGCAAGCTGATGATGACCCTGCAAGCGCAGTCTGACTAGCACAAGATAGCTCGTGAGCCTGCTCCGCAACATCGCCTGCGTTGCCAGCACCGCCAGCCTTCGGAAAAGCCCGCGCGCGCCAGGTCGCCGCGCGCAGGTTTTTTTTTGTGCGGTCTCTAGCTGCCACAGCTTCGTCAACATCACCAGCCTCACCGGCATCACCAGTTTTTGGAACCCCCCCCGCGCGCGCCAGGCAGCGCGCCAAGTTGCGCAGAGCCAAGTTACATGGAGCCAAGTCGCACAGAGCCAAGTTGCACAGAGCCAAGTTGCGCCGAGCCAAGTGACACAGAGCCGAGTTGCACGGAGCCAAGTTGCACAGAGCCGAGTGGCACGGAGCCAAGTTGCGCAGAGCCGAGTGGCACGTTACATAGAGCTACTTGCACAGAGCCAAGTTGCACAGAGCCAAGTTGCACAGAGCCAAGTTGCATAGAGCCAAGTTGCACAGAGCCAAGTTGCACAGAGCCAAGTTACATAGCGCCAAGTTACATAGCGCCAAGTTACATAGAGCCAAGTTACATAGAGCCAAGTTACATAGAGCCAAGTTACATAAAGCCAAGTTACATAGAGCCAAGTTACATAGAGCCAAGTTACATAGAGCCAAGTTGCACAGAGCCAAGTTGCACAGAGCCAAGTGGCACAAAGCCAAGTTGCACAGAGCCAAGTCGCACAGAGCCAAGTTGCACAGAGCCAAGTTGCACAGAGCCAAGTTACACGAGCCTGCTTTGCAGAAGCTGTTGCATCGATGTAAAAGGGCGTCTCCGCGGCTGGAAAAGCACATGATGGGAAGCGCTTGGGGGAAAATGCTTTCGGGCCAATCATCCTCTAGTTTTTTTTTTGGGGTGGGGGTAGTTGAAGAATACTGAGCATTATACATGTTTGACAGGTTGAGATGCCAATGATGCACCATCACTTCCAAGACATGTTTGGTCACTAGCATTCATGTGGCATGCTTAGCTGAGAAGGGACTCCTTGTGTGTAGTTTGCTAGGAGGAATCGCCATGTGTAGGGTGGACGTTTCAAATATTCAGGAATCCATGATTAAGCAAAGCTTCCATTCACGAGGTGCATTCCTTCTGCAACCATGACAGTTTGCAGTTGTCATGTGGGTCAGTTCTCCAAAAGGTATTTGGCTCAAGCTGCCCGAGGGTTAAAAGGAGTGCGTCCGCCATTTGCTTGACGACGGGCGGTATTCTTTATCTTTTGGTGGCGACATTTGGATCAGGTTTGGGATTGCTTGAGTCAAACACAGCGAGCTATTCTTATCTTGAGTCAACTGGTTAGCTGGTACTGGATCGTGAAGCCACGGCCGATTAGGCGAACCTCGCATTCCGGACGATTTGTGGGAGAAGTTCAGGTGGCAAAGATCTGGTAGAAGGGGCACAAGCCAGAAGGCGAGCATACTGAGACAAGTCTTTGCAGCAGACGGGTGGGACTCGGATCGCCGAGTAACTTTACTTAATCGGGCGCCCTGGTTTACAAAAAGCCAGCTAAGCACGGGAATCTCCCTCCTTTCAATCCAGGAATCTTCGTTGGTTGGAGGTTGGATGCAGGATTCAGGTGCCGTGACGTGCTCCTGGTTTTAGACTATGAAGCTGTTAGGACGAGATCTAAAGGGTACGGCAGACCTTTACAGGTTCACAGCTCTGAGCTGGTAATGCCGAAAACTTTTTCCTTCCACTCTGTGAGGCCCAAGTGTCAAAGCTTATGCTGTTCAAGCTGCGTAGCTCAAATCATTTGAAACTAGAAAAGCCCTGCCGTTTGAAGGCGACGCTCCAAAACCTTTGGTCAGGCCCAGCAAATCCTACGTCACCCTTTCAACGGGCGATGAGGTTAGGCAAGACTCCGGGGTGTAAAGGATGCGCCAAAATTGTAGAAGGCATGTCCCATTCAGATGAATGCCATGAAAGGTTCAAACAATTGCTTGAACATGAAAAGGCAGCCGAGGCAGAGAAGCGATTATCTGCTCCCGCCGCTCCAAAAGCAGCAGCAATGCCCGCTTTGCAGCAAGACGCAAATGCGTGTCCAGCCACGAATCCTGAACAAGAAGAAAAGGATTTTTGGGAATTCGATGAAAATAAAGTGCAGCCTGGGAAGCGACTCTTTACTCCAGTTGGTAAGGATGTGCCGGTTCATTCTGACAAGATAACTTCACATCGTTGGACCGAATGGAAATGTAGAGGGCGATGGTCGACCTACGAGGACGGCTGGCAGCACGGTTCTCCTAACCGTCGCATTTCGTCGAGGAGCTGGACATGGCAGGCGTGACATGGTTCTTTCCAAAGGAGCCAGTTGACACCAAAACTGCTAAAGTTTCTGCAACGCAATCAAATTTGCTGACTGAATCGGACACTCTGAAAAGGGGTGACGTCGGGTAACCATGCTGTGCTTTCTATCATCACGGACCTCCAAGAAGGGATTGCCAAACCAAACATTCGAGAAGTCGTAAGTGGACTTGTGCATAGCGTTTGTCAACACACGCCCTTGAATCCTAAAACAAAGCCAATACGCGGTGCTTATCAGATGATGTTTGCGTTTTGCTGTGGCCCCGACTCAATGATGGGGAAGATCCATGAAGAATTAGGCATTGGTCACATCAGACTCACTGCTAAGAATTCTGAGATGTTTGACCGACAGCAAGGACAATCGCTGCTAAAAATGCTTCCGTGGTCAAATTGGCAGAACCTTGTACGGTGAAGGCTACAAAAAGAAATTGCACAAAAATCAGCGCAAAGGCCTTAGGAAGAAGTCTTAGGATGTTGGAAAACTACTCGGCAGCCGCTGAAAAAGTGCTTGCTCAAGGGGGCCATGTTGCCTTCGAGTGGCCGAAGAGTTTTTTCTTGGTAGATTCCGAAGGGAAGCCACATCGCAAACTGTGGAGAGTGGTGACTTCTTCTTGGAGGCTTGCCAAGAATCTCAACGCACACAAGTGCAAACATCCACATGATTTTGTCCATAGCCAAGTTGCTGGTAACAAAGCAGCATTGACGGCATACTACCCGAAGCCATGGTCAGGTGCATCGCCACAAGCTTGTACCCAACCGTGACTGACAAGGACGTTCCTGCAATGCCGACTTGTTCATGATCACGTGCCAAGTGATCAACCCGAGCCTGAACTTGAGAGCACAGTGTTTGCAGGCGTGCGTCACTTGATTGATAGGCGAGATTGGCACAAGCATGTTGGCCATCAGCAAGCCATTGACAAAGAGGCAAACGGTTTAATAGCAAACCAGACTTGGTCCTACGAGGAAGTTGTTCCAAGGGATGTTTTGCTTGCCAGAAAAGAACCTCTAAACATTGGCAGACTCATGACCATTCTTTCAATCAAGCACTTCGAAACACCGCCAGACGGCTCAAAGCCAGAATTGTTGTTTGCGGTGGTGACATTCGGGATGAATCAAACAACCTAGCGGTCCTACAGGATCTGAAGGTAAGCCTTACAGGTCTTGACTGGGATAAATGTGAATTTGTTTTACGGATGTTGTGAAGGAAATGTTTCTCAAATGTCAGACGTTGTGCAGGCCGACACCCAAAGTGAATTGCTCACGAAAGTTCCCACATGGGTGGAATTGCGGATGGAACTAACGTTCAAGGAGTTCCAACATCTACAACATTGTGTCAGGTTACGCCGTAGCCTTTATGGGCATCCAGACGCCGGTTTCATTGGGATGCAAAATTCAAGCAAGTGATGGCATCACTAGGAGGTCAACATCTTGACAATATCTTTCAGTCTTCGTATTGGTTGAAAAAGGAACGCCTTTTAGTGACTTTGCATGACTTTGTCAGGCCCTCGCCAGGAAGTGGAGCGTCTCTGGACCAAAATTGAGGAACACCTTGAAATAGATCCGCCAACTGGAGTGGATCGCATTCTGCAAGCATGCTTATGATCACTCTAAAGGAAAAACCACAATCTTTTATGATATGGTAGATTTTTGCAGATCGTCGTGCAATCTATACGTAGAGCTTTCAAAGTCCTCAAGGAGGCTTCCACTCCTTTTGTGCCAGACGGTGCAATTGGGACGTCAACGACCTAACCAAGAAAGTGACATGTTGGAGCTTGGCCGACGACAAGAGACTGTTCAGACTTATGTGTTACTTGTACACGTCTCCACATCTCTCGTTGAAGAGTTGGATAGGTGACCCTTTCGAGTCGCTAAGTATAAACTTGTACACTGATGCGGACCATGCATCAGAGACTGAGAATTCGAAGTCGACGAGCGGGATGGTTCTGCTTCTTCAAGGACCGAACTCATTCTTCCCATTGCCACGGGCAAGCCGGAGACAAACCGCATCGTGACGATCCACAACTGAAGCAGAAATTATCTCTTTGGATGCCGGCGTATTCATGCCTGTTCAAGAGTTGTGCGAAATACTTGCTGATTATTGATAGGCCGGTTGACTTGATCTGCCATCAAGACAATTCAGCCGTCATAGCAACCGCCCACTCAGGGTATTCACCGAAGCTCAGGCACTTGTCAAAACTCACAAGATAGACTTAGGTTCCTTGTATGGAGTTTTGCAAGAAGATCATGTCCAGTTGAGGTACATAGCCACTGATAAGAAACTAGCTGATATCTTCACCAAGGCCCTTGCGCCAGCGACATGGCCAGCTGCCTTGAACATGCTGCATATGCAATACCTTCCTTCCCATCCACGCAGGAAGGGGGAGTTGAAGAATACTGAGCATTATACATGTTGGACTGAGATGCCAATGATGCGCCATCACTTCCAGGACATGTTTGGTCAGTAGCCTTCATGTGGCATGCTTAGCTGAGACGAGTTTGCTAGGAGGAATCGTACGGTAGACGTTGTCTGTCCACCGTTTCGCATATTCAGGAACCCATGGCTAAGCAAAGCTTCCATTCATGAGGTTCGTTCCTTTTGCAACCATGACAGTTTGCAGTTGTCATGTGTGCCAGTTCTCCAAAAGGTACCAATCCTCTAAACGCATCTGCGTTTGGCTCAAGCTGCCCGAGGGTTAAAGGGAATGCGTCCGCCATTTACTTGACGACGTGCGGTATTATTTATCTTATGGTGGCAACATTACTGGGCTCAGGCTTGGGATTGCTTGAATCAAACACAGCGAGCTAGTCTTATCTTGCTTCAACTTTTCAAATTGATGTAGCATCTCTACTGTACATATACACGTGCATATATAGCGACCCCCAGCTAGGCACTGGCCCTTCAAGCAGGTGTTTGACCCATAGCCTGATGCATTCTGGATTCTGGTCCCTGCTATGCACCCAGCTCAGCGTTTTGAAGCTCCATTTGATTTTGTGAATGAGGGCCTTGTGTATTTTTGATTTACGCCTGCGGCCGGAAAGAAGGCTTCTTTTCAGGGCCTGAGTGCTTTTGTTGGATTCACGTTTGTTCGGCACCAGGCGTGAATCCAAAAACAAAAGCCAGGCGCTGGAGGAAGCCTTGCCTCCGGCCCACGAGCAACCTTGTTTCCGGCCCAAGGCGAGAATCCAAACAGAAAAGCACAAAGGGCCCCAAGTATGGGCTGCGAGGACCTGCTTCCGTGTTCTGCACAGCCCGCCCGTGAAAGGGGGCTGCGAATTATTGGCCTTCCAGAGCCCAGGTCGTCCTTGCACAACAGGCTCCTGCCACAGGTTTGTTTTCTTCTTTTTTTGATAAATGAGTTGGGATTTTGGGACAAAGTCTGGTTGGGTCGCCCGAAGAGGCACAGGTTCAAGCTTTTGTCGTCCTTGGGAAGGAGGGAGTGGCACGTGGGCATGAAGCTCATGGGAGGTTCTTGAACCTTTGCGCGGGCCAAGTGGCTGTCCCCAGTTCCTTGCAGTCAAGCTGCTCGCAGCATCAAAAGGCAATGAATGCTTTTGGTTTGGCCATTGTGGAGGGGCCTGTCTTGGATCATCAAGCAGAAATGGTTGCACATGGTTGCCGCTGTAGGGGCGAACCAGGAAACGCCCCGACAAGCAAAACAATGGCGTTAGCTACACTTTGTTCCCCTAGAGCCATTGCATCGCGAACTCAGCAAGTAGCTTGAACCTCACGGGCCCTGCTTGGATGATCCGCGCGCCAGGGAAGATGAGACGAAGGAGAGGTGATGGTAGTTGTGCACTTATCCAAGTTGGCTGACCGGCAACGCCGCTGCCTTTCATGAGGAAATGCTCAAAGCATTTGTGGCTAGCTTGTTCCCTTAAGTCCTTAGCGCAGGAAATGACGGGTGTGTTTAGTCTCGGGAAAGAGGCATACAGCAAGTTAAATGATTGCCGGCCGCAGCTGTTTTGAATCGGGCGAGGCTTTACACATTTGAAGGTAAGGCAGCCCGCGAATTTCCTGAACGTGCGGGTTCTGGTGATGACTTTGTTTGGCGCATTGCCCGCGGGACGTCGTTTCCTGCGTCCTGACAGCTGGAATGGCACTAGTTCCTGTTCTTTTTCCTTCCGGAGGACTCTATGAACAACATGGTGAGGGCCTTTGAGGCGAAGGGCATGTCAGAGGTGCAGGTGCTCGTGAAGCCAGGGGCCCCAGGGCCCTAGGTGCGGAGAGGGGCAGTTGAGCGACTTATTGTCCTTCTGTCAAGTATGCGCTTTGGAATTTTCTAGGGAGCAAGACGCACATTACACGGTGGGCAGATGGTTTGCGCAGCCGGCATCCTTCACCCTCCACTTCTGAAGGACCTTTTGCAACCGATTTTGTGGACGCCGGACATTCTGCAACAGCGTGAGTAGTGCGTATTTTTTGCCCGAAAGCAGGTTCAGCCCCCGCGCAGAGCAACTTTCACAGTGCAGCTGGCACAGAGCGACTTGCACAGAGCAGTTTGCGCAGCGCTACTTGCACAGAGCAGCTTGCACAGAGAAACTTCCAAGGAGCAGCTTGCACAGAGCAGCTTGCATAGAGCAGCTTGCGCAGAGCAATTTGCACAGAACAATTTGTGCAGAGCAACTTGGACCAACGTGCGCAGAGTAATTGGCAACGCGCAGCTTGCGCAGCATCGAGACACTACTTGGAAGTTGCTTTCCATCAGCCATTTCCTGGCGCGGGGACTACCGCCGGCGTAGTTGGACAGCGTTCCGGGTCACCAACTCAAAGTGCATGGAACGCTGGCAGATTGGAGCAAACCGGCGGTCAAAGTGGGTTACATTCTTGTTTTATACTCTTGTGTTGCTTTGCATCTTCCTCTGCCTGGCGCCCCAGGTGCAGCGCCACCTTGCAAGCCGGCGCCAACGGCACCTGGCGAGAGCGGCAGCGGTTCTCCCGAGCGCAGAAGCGCAGGGCCCAGTTGCAGGAGGTGGGAGGGGAGCGGGTAGTGGGATGGTATGCTTACCTTGATTCATGGGCCATCTCTGGAAGTACCGGTTCTATCGGTAGGCGCCCGGCTTTTGGTTCCTCTGTCCAGTGGTGAGAAATATTTGTCTGGAGAGCTGCGTTCATTCATGGCAGCATGGTTGACAGTCCCTCAACCATCTCTGCGTTTGTAGTCTTGTCAGCCTGTCTGGCTGCTGGCGTGGAATGGGGTGAATGCTCAACACAAGAACCGGTCACCAAGTCAATGGGCAACATCCAATACAGAGGGGTCACAAATACATGCAGACATGTGCGCATGCAAGTGCTCATTCAATGTCACTTTGGCAAGCCTGGGCCATGGCAGGAGCGCGCCAGGGCACAGGCACTGAGTGAGCAGCAAGCTGAGCAGGAGAAGGCCGAGGAGGCTCTTCAGGACCTGGGGGGTCAGGGGATTGGCCTTTGCCTCAATACAGTGAGAAATCTGACAAATAGACAGTGCTGCTGTGTGGGGGAGACTGTCAAAAAATGTGAATTGGTTGAGTCGGCAGCTTTGCGCCTTGTGCCAATTGCCAATAAGTTTCCTTATCACTTTGGCTGTGGCAGATTGTCCCCCTCTGTGTGTCATAAGCTTTGGATTGGAATGGGTACAGCTCGCGGGCTGTATTGGCTTTGCCTTTTCCGGCTCTCCCGCACACCAAACTCCGCGTGCTCAACTTGACAGGGGTTTCACACATGAGAAAGGTCCTCACTGCTGACTCAGCGCAATCCATCAGAACATGCAGCTTCGCTTGGGCTCATCAAATTGGCAAGCTTAGCAGCCTTCTCCCCCAAGGTGACTCGGCAAGGTCAAAGGCTGCGTCCGCATGTTCTCTTGGGGAGGCCTTTGTCACTGGGGCAGGACACGTCGCAAATGGGAAAACATATTGTTTTAGAGGGGCACGTGATTCTCTTCAAACATTGCACCGTGGCTGTCCGCCCTTCTTTAGCGAGACGCTTGGTGACCCGCTCTACCACAAGCAAACTTGGAGCTTTGACTTGACAGCCCCCCCCCCGCCGCAAGACCACAAGGGAACCTGGCCCAACGTTCCAGGGGACCAGGAAGGTTTCTTTCCTCTATGTCTCCTTATTTTTTCGGGTGGCAACTCGTTTGCCTGGCTGCATGGCATGCGCGATCCGTTTTGTGGCAATATCAATCTCCCATTGTCCTGCGATCCGCCGATCCGGTGCCAAAAGTTCTTAGGACCCCTTACTCCCCACCCCCCGAGTCTTCCCTTAGAACTGCCTTAGAACCCCTTAGACCCTTTTGAGAAAACCCCCCCCCCCCCCTCGCCCCCCCCCCCCCAACCGCACACGAGTGGATGTCTCGAATGGAGCAAAGACAAAACAAGAAACACCTCCCAACCCCCCACCCTTAAACCCCCCCAACCCCTCCCCCCCAAAGTTCGATCCGGGAGTCGGATGCCAGGGACCCGTGGAAGGTCCATGGTTGAGCATGTTTCATGGGGAAAAATTTGGAAAGGGGGTATACAAGGGGCTTAGGTATTGACTGAAACTGGAAGGGAGTTCGGCGCAGGAGAAGGAGGAGGGCAAGGACCTGGAGCCGAAGCCGAAGCGGAAGCTGAAGCCTATCTTCTTCGACGAGGTAAAGCCGGAGGAGGACCGTTTTTGGACGCTTCCCCGATTCTCCGGAACTGTTTGATAGCAGGAGCGGCGACGGAATCAGCCGCTGTCGATGGTCAGTAGTGACTTCTGACCTCACAAAGAGCTGCTTCATGATCTTGCCAGTGATGGGTGTTTGATCATAAGTTGCTGACGGTAATGTGAAGTTTCTAAGCATTTGCAGCCTGCTTCACTTTTCGACCCTTTCATGACGAGCAGGTTCTGTATTGGTGGGCTAGGGCATTCGTGAAAATTGGCCACGTGACGAAAAGACCCGTGGCTTGCTTTTTCATGAAGCAACTGAAGCCCGACATGGGGTTCACGTTTTGTCATGGCACAACACCTAGAACAGAACCCTGGCAATTTTTGGGCAAGCCTGTTGCAAAGGTTGGCACAAGCCAAAGATGGGAACAGTGCCGAACTGACCCTGAGACACACAAAGCACTCTTGAGGCACCGAAACTCAATAAGTCATTGAAATGCATTCGCAGAAGCCTATGTTGCAGTTCGTCGACCTCTGGTGTCCAAATCAGGGTGCTTTTGATGCCAGTAACCAGCGATGTTTAGCCAAACTGGGCAAGGCAATCATTTTCGGCGGGATAAGTCTTTCCACTTGCGTTTGGCTGACAGAGTGTCAGCTCGTCCACTCAAGCTACCCCTGTCAGCTTGCCACATGTGGGTCTGAGTGGATGCCCGAATCGATACCCATCCTTGCAAAAGCTGCAGGAGGTCGAAGAGGAGCCAGACGAGGCCAGAAAGGGAGGGGGCAAGTGGCTGTTTGGCGCGGTTGTCTAGGGAAGTAGTGCAGTATGATGATTTGTTGCGCTGTGGTTTGTGTTGATGTTCAAAGTGTTGCGAGTGCAAAGCCATGCTTCATGTTGTTATTGTGCGATGCTTCGTTGCAGATGCTAAGTTTTCTGCGTTGCTTGCTGCTGTTGGGTGCTGTGCGAAGTCTTTAGACTAACGGTGATGTTCAGTGGCTTCAGGCAGCGCTGTCCACAAACCTGTGCCAAAGAACCGATCACTTGTGACAATCCCACGCACGTGCGAGAGACCAATGAGGCTTGCTGAGTGACCTGAGGAAGTGCCGGTGCACAGCATCCTGGACGAGGCCAGGGGAGTGGTCAGATGGGAAGCTAATGTGGAGACAGTGTTGGGCTTGGGAAATGGGTGTTGGGCACGGCATCAGTGCCTTCGACACAAGGAACACTTACTTCGGAGGTTCCCCCTTTTCATGGAGCCATTGAGAAACTTGGGCCAAGCGCCTCATCTGGCCCACAGGAAATCAAAGAGGCGGACGTTTGGGACCTGAACCGTGCCCGGGAGCTGTGGCACCTCGGCCAGGAGCTTCCCTCGGGCCAGTGGCTACGGAGATTTGGAGCTACGTAGTTGGAACGTTGGTAGCATGTTGGTAGCATGTAGATCGCTGTCAGGTCCAAGATGAACGAAAAGGCCTCCAAAGTGGCCGGCGGCCGCGGTTCTGCCATTGAAATCCTGCAGGCTCTGGGCGGTGGGCCCTGAAGGGGTGCGCGCTGGGTGATCTGGTCCCTGAGCAAAGTTTGCCTATGCGGGAAAGGTAGCATCATTTGACACGCACATTTGCGAAGGACGGCTTGAGAGGAGAGAGACTATAGCTCTGCGGAGCTCCCAATCCCAGGCATTGTGAGACGTTGGTCCAGCGAATCATGCAGTTCGCCTAAATAGTTCGGCTAAATCGGCGATGCGATCAGCACGCGGCATGCTCTCACACTTTTTGCGAATACACTCAGTCAAAGCTTCAGAAAGCTATAGCAACATAAAGGCCTGCGGAGAGCGCAGGGAGAATCAACTCGGGTCAAGGGAAGTCACGTTCATCCTGCAAACATTTGGGGCCGTTCTCCATAGCTGACAGGCCATGGTGGTGGTCCAAGAGGGCAATGCGGAGCTCCAACGTCACCGGGCTTCATCGGGTATGTCAGGGTTAAGGCTGCATATCCGCGGGGCCCTATCAGATGGGCGTTTACATGGCCCGGGTAGATTCGCACGTGCCCACCAAAGTGAAGTTGACATTCAAAATGGTTTTGCCGCTTGCGTGGGCCCCTTTCGATTTGTTGGTTAGACGCAGTCTCGGACGGAGTCCGACTCAACATGCCGCATGCGGGCGGTACGCCC
>CAUJNA010001879.1:939572-952957 GCA_963377175.1 Effrenium voratum | reverse complement strand
GCACAACTCGTATGCGCTGAAGATGTCAAGGAGAATGCTAGCAAGGGCCACTCGCAGAGGTTTTCACACCAACATTTTGTGGGCTATGAGGGTCCCGGAAATTGCATCGAAGAAGGATCCTAATTGCATCAGCAGAATTGTTGCTTGGACCCCAACTGCTGTGTGGCTTGGCCCTTCTGGCACAGGGGAAGGAAGCCGAGATAGCGCTCAAGCAGGAGGCAAGCTTGCGGCCAAACGTTACCAGCAGAAGAGCTGAAGCCAAAATAGTTTCTCAGTATGTCCTTGGAGTTTGCAAAGGGTCGGAGGTGTGCCCGAGCTTGAGGGTTGCGGGGTAGTTTCAGGGTTGTCCTTTGACGCCAGGTTGCCAAGAGTTGTCCAAGGTCACCGCCCAAAATAGCAAGACTGAAGGTTTGTGCCAGGCTTGCGCACAGCTAGGAAACTGGGTCGGTATGTTGAAACGGTGAAAGTGCTCTGCAAAAGGGGACCAATGGTTCATGCCAACTCATTGTCAGAAGCTGTAACTGCGATTGATGGAGAGTTTTGCCCCATAATGCAGGTGGAGAGGTTGCCGCCTGGTCGCAACGACATGCGGCCAGTTGGAACTACAATCTATCGGGGGGTTGGTGGGCTACCCCAGCCTTGCAGATGTGGCTTGAATTGTAACCATGTCAGCCCGCTCGTCTTCAAGCGCGTGGTGCAAATTCTGTGAAGAGGGCTACACGGGTTCCGTCAATGGTTGTTGGGGATTGGGCTAGGCGGTTCTCAGGGCACAGTGGTCTCAAACACATTGCCGAAAGTAGCACATTGACAGGCGTAACTGCGTAACACCACGTTCCCCGAGGGCCACCCTGAATGAACCTGGATCCCATCCCCATCCCAATTTCATGCGCATCTCGCCCTTGAACGGCATAGTTTGATTCAGCTCAGGCAGGAGGACCTGACAAAGCAGGCCACAGACCTCCGAGAGGAGTGGGAGAGACACTGGCAAAAAGCTGAGATGATTATATAGAAAGAGAATGGTGGAAAAAACGGGATTGCATTCATGTGTCAAACCCAATGGCCTTCAACAAGCGCATGTTTTCAGGTTGCCCCAAGACGTTCGACGGCTGAGGGCCGATTGCCCTTTGTTATACCTTTTCAGCTCTGCTTAAATCAAATCCCCAAGCTCCGCCTTTCGCCTTTTCAACGTTTTATCCGTGCGATGGCGGATGGTGTCTTCTCTTCCCATCCGTCGGCATAGCGGCAAGGAGAAGGCAAAGCAGAAGCTCATTCGCAAGGCCTGGGAACCAGAAGCCGTCGCGAGGTTCTTGCAAACTGGCACCGAAGGCCCCCTGCCCGCTTTCCCTGTTTTGGCGGCTTGTTCTTGAGACGTGCGGTTCTACTAGTCGTTCAACTGGCCGCTTGCAGGCTAGAAGTCAGCTGCCGTAAAGACGTTGGTGAAACACCTAGCCAGCTGTATGGATTCCACCATTGTAGCGTTGGCGGCATGCTAGCCATGATTTGTTTGGGCAGCGACACCCCCAAGGTGGGCAGATCGTAAGTCATGCTTGCATGTTGGCTTCTTGTGGCCAATGTAGGCATTTGGCAACGCTATCTTGGATTGGTTTCAGCCGTGGGCTTGCAGCTCAGGAGATCAAGGATCTACGGAAAGAGTTCCACACCCTGGGGGAGCCTTGGCGGTGCAAATTGAAGGCTCTAGTCAAGCAAGCCAGTCCTCGTTTTGCGTGTGCAATGTTTTGGGCCTTGAGGCTCAATCCTGGCGTCACGCGTGTTCCTGCTTTTGGCACCAAGGGTGAACTGTCGAGGGTCTTAACCCCGCTGCATCATCTCGGCTGGCCACCCTGAATGAGAGCAAAAGCCTGTGATTCACCTTTCGAATGCTGTTTGTAGATGGAACTGATGGGCCCGCCGTGCTCGTACGCCGTGAGGATAAGCACACGCCCAAGACGCTCGAAGGCGGGAATCCATTTCTTCGAGTTCATTCGGGGCGGCTTAGCCATGGTCACATTCACAGTGAACGGCATGGCTATCCCTGGCCCATGCGACTTGGAGGACTGGAGGAGCAGATCCAGAAAGAGGAGGCAAAACACGCGGACATGCAGCGAGAGAGCCTTGGATTGAAAAGAAGCCGGTGTACCTACTGCAAGGGTGCACCGGCGCTATGACACAAAACAGTCCCCAGCACATGTCTTCCGATTGCACAGTTCGTTATTATCATGTATCAGCGAATCAGAGGGTGGCCGAGCCAAGGATACATGACCTGAAAACTCTCCTGGGGCTCGCGCCCCAGGCCCAGGACGGAGAATGCGGGCTGTCGTGGAATGCAGGCGGAATAGCCTAAGCCTCGTTGCCTGCCTGAGTGAGGGTATTTCCAAGCATGCAACAACGAACAATTTAGGAGGAGGACTGTTGGAGCTTTGTGTGAATGCTAGCGTGTCCTTTTTGCTTGAGTGGTTTGAGTGGTCTGAGTGGTTCAGCGGCGTGCGCCTTGGTTCTGGTTTGGGCCGTGTGCCAGGAGCCTCCGGAGCCAGAGGCCCAGGCAGAGGCCAAGAGGATCGAGGGTTGAAAGTTGGATCGGCCGATTTTCAGCTGGGCAGGAAGGCCAGACAGTGCCCAAAGACGCCCAAAGACAGAAGGCATGAAATACAGCCCAGGTCAGAAAGGTGGCTTGGGTTTGTAATGCTCGCACGTGCGCTGCTCTTGAACATGATGCTTGGCTGCTCTTCTGTGGGCCCAATGCCCCCCTGGATGGTGTATGTCCACGAGTTCCTAAACACTTTCACTAGTGAACTCTGCTGCAGCCTCGCGTCTTAACCACCAGCATTCCCCAACCTGGTGTATGCGCTGCACGTGGGCGCCGCTTGACGAAATGCCCTCCTTGGAAGATCCAGTTCACTTTGCATGGCCTGCTTTGTTCGACACGGCATGGGCAGGAGAGAGGGGGAGCCCGAGGATGCGCCTGAGGTACTGCCCGAGGGATTGAAGGCCTGCTTTCTTCGATCTGGTGAGGCTCCTATGACAGGAGTGGTGGCAGGCTTCAAACCATGAGGATCTTCAGCATTTCATGGCTTCTGAGAGAAACAAGTTGATGTGAGTCGGCAGCCAAACAGGGCATCAGTCTAAGCTTATTGGCAACCTTGGGTTCTGTGCGAAGCAAAGCTCTGAGCTTCTCACCTGCCGGTCGGCACATGAGCTCAGCTCTGTTTCCAGGATTCTGGAACACTGGGTGGGAGCACGCAAGCTTGGCAGGGCATTCCGGGTCTCCCAAGGTTTGCCCTTCCTTCCCGAGCGCTGTTGGCACGCTCCTGTAGCTGGGTGGGGCAGTTCTGCTTAGGGGACGAAACGCATCATTCAAGTGACCAGAGTTTGCCTGAGTAGTTGCAACACCCCCCAAGCGGCGCCGGGTTTTTCGTACGTGCAGGTGGACGGGGAGGATGCAGCCTCTCACACGTCCGACCCAGCGGCCCCATCGGCATCCTCCCCAGCAGGAACGCCGGGGTCAGGGAAGTCCCCAACATCTTTCATGGGTTCGGCTCTCAGTGCCCGGGGAGGTTGAGTTAGTTGGACAGTGGCCTCTTTGCACTGTCAAAGGTCTTCCTTTGCAATTGGGAATGTGGCAGGACCTTTCATACTCGCAAAGGCTCTGGCCGTTTGTGTTGCAACGCAAGCCTCAGGCGACAGCAGGACAGAGCCGGGCGTGATCAACGAGGCAAGCCAGCGAAGCTGTCAATGCTTCGTTGTTTTGCTTCGGGGCTCGGTTGGCACGCGTTCGCCAATCTTTGATTGAGGGAATGGGGACTTGTTGTTGCGGTGCGCGCCACGAGGTGGCTGGCCCAGACAGCACCGGCAGCTTGGGCAGCAAACATTTCCAAGGGAACTCCTCTCATTGGCTGGAGGGGCGGAGGGGTTGGAGGGGTGATTGGAGCAGGCCCTGGGAGAAAGTGAAGGGGTGTGATTCCTCCCCGCTTTTGTGTTTCTCACGTGGGCCCTGCTGCTGCATACAAGTTCCCCTGGGCAGCGTTTTGTCTCCTAACCCCCGGATGTCCCCATCATGTGCATATGTGTTTGCAGGGGGGAGAGGTGGCATAGTCACTGCAGTTTGGCAGCAGTTTCCAAGACGGGGAGGGGGGAGCTCTTGATTGCTGGATCTCTCAACATAGCATATGGTGAGCAGGAAGTCCGCAAGCAACACGGTGGTGACTACAGAGACCTCGCGACGTCTTTGCAAGGCGAAGGCCAGGAGACCGGCCAGGCAGCAAGTCGGACGGCCTCCAAGGCGCAGCGGGGCGGCGTTTGGGTTAGCTGGCTGGTCCAGGCTGGTTCGGGTAGACAGCTGATGGCTGCGTGGTTGGATCGGAAGCTCGGTTTCACGCTTCATGGACCGCCTGCTAGGCACGGAAGTACTGTCAAATTGAAAATGGCAGGTGCCACTCCCTGCAATGAACGAACCTGCCTCTTGCAAGGCGACGGCCCCAGGGAGCAACAACAGAGCCTGAGCGGCAAGTGGACGGCCCTCTTTTTCTGGGATTTCATGTGGGTTTGCTCCATCGAGGAGTTTCTGCTACTTGCATTCACCATGTTTGCAACGGTTTCGTTCTGCCAACGTGGCCAGGCCCATGGCCCATGGTGCTTGATGGCCTTTCCGTCCCCACAACTTGCATGACAGTCGGTTTCTCGGTTTCCCCGGTCCCCTTGCCAGGGCCTGGCATTTTAGCCTTTTGTTGTGGCCAGTTGGGCACATGTTGTCGCATGGCTTTCGAGCGGGCGCATTGGCAAGCAAGACGCCAAGGTACGCCAAGCAACAAGCGCTCTTCCCCGACACCGCTGAAGACAGAGGCGGTTGAGGCAGAGAAACAGGAGGAGGCCGGGTGAGAACTGTGCAGAGTGGCTGCAAGACCGCCGTGGACGACCACCTTTCGCACCAAAGAGCCATCGAGTGTGGAGTGTGGACGTTTGTTCGTAAAGATGGGGCAGTCACCGGCCATTTGCGGTGTGTGCGCCTTGATCAGGCCAGCCGCCCGAGCCGTACGAGCCACACAGCTCCAACCCCCCTCAGCCCGACAAGCCCAACAAGCCCTGCTATCCCTGCGAGCCCACGAGATGGCGGTGGGGGCACTTAGAGGTGATGCCGTTTCTCACGTTTCTCACACAGTGTTTCCCGTGCTTCAATAATGCATCTTGTGGCATGATTTTGAGCGTTTACTGTCTTGAGCCCAAAGCCTTCTTTGCAACATGCAAAGAAATCTGAAGTTTCGTTTCTGTTCGCCATGTCCTGGACAGGGCCACAAAGTGCCTTGCCAGGTGCCGAGCCCGGGGAAGAAACGGATGAGGCGGACGACATGCGTGGTCGCGGTTTGGTTCCTTCTTCCCCAGATAGCTGAAAGCTATAAAGGTTCTAACTTCTAGCAAAAAGAGAGAAGTTATTTGCGAGATTGATGGGCTGGTGCTAAGGGGCGTGCAGTTTGGGGTGCTGGCTTTTGCGGATTGGGGTGCTGTTTGAGGTGCTGGCGGGCGCATCTTTTCAAGATTGACGGTAGCACTTTGGGGGTGCTGGTGCAGGTGCCGTTTTGGGGTGACGGTGCACGCGTGTTTTTGCATCTTGACGGTAGGGTGCACGGGGGCATGCAGTTTGGGGTGCTGGTGCTGGTGGTGTTTTGGGATGCTGTTTGGGGAGCTGTTTGAGGGTGACGGTGCGGGCGCAATTTGCGATATTGACGCCCGGGCTATCGGGCATGCAGGTGACGGTGCAGGCACATTTTTTCATTTTGACGGTAGGGTGCAAGGGGGCATGCAGCTTGGGGTGCTGGTGCAGGTGGCGTTTTGGGATGCTGTTTGGGGTGCGGCTGGGTGTTTGGGGGGGGTGCTGTTTGAGGTGCTCTTAGGGTGACGGTGCAGGCGCATATTTGCGAGATTGACGGCAGGGTGCAGGGGGCATGCAGTTTGGGGTGCTGCTGCAGGTGCTGTTTTGGGATGCTGTTTGGGGGGTGCTAGTGATGGCGCGGGTGCTCGATTGACGGCCGGGTGCTGTTTGGGACGCTCTTCAGGGGGTGCTGTTGGAGGTGCTGGTGTGCAATCATTGCTATTTGGGGTCTATGCTGGTGTTTTTTTTCTTCTTCTTCTTTGCCATTTTTTAAATAATAAATCGGAGCCAGACCTTGTGACAGAATTTGATGTACAGACACGTGTTCCGCACAATGGCTTGTTATCTGCTTTTCGGTGTGTCGACGCCAAGTTCATGGCAGGGGTAGCCATTGAACTTGCGAGTTTGATTCTGTTTGAGGCGTCTGCAACTGTGGTGCAGCTGATTCGGACCCAGACAAAGACGGAGGATGGACCTGGGTGCTTTTGATTAGCGTTTTTGCTTGGCGATCCCCATCGGACATCAAGGAATTTGCCGAGTCATGCAGCGACTCCCTTCTGTGATCTCGGGGCATCTCGGGCACCCCAATGCAAGCCTGGAGCGTTGGGGCCAAGCTTGCCCTGCAATACCCGGAAGGAGATGCGGGACGAGATCCATGATATTGTGCTAGCCCTAATTGAGCCTCTGGCGGCCGTCGCCGAGTGATACTGTCGCAAGCCAGAGAGCCGGGGTCAATACGAGGATGCAAAGTTGAAAAAGCTGAAGACCTTGATGAAGTCCAAAGGCAGGGGGGGTTTGCCCTTTGGTTGGGTAGGTTGCGATATGTTGCAATGAATGGGTGCGTGGGCAAAAAGTGGAGTTTGGCGTCATTCTTCTTCTCGTGACTTTACAAGAAGCCTGCCAGCCAAAAAAAACTTCAACGCCGCCAACCAAACATTATTTTCCTTCACAAATTCGTTGGACAAAGGCCTTTGCCTTGCTTGTATGTAGAAGCTGGGCATCGAGCGGCAGGTGGCGACGCAGATCAGGTCGTAACTTCAGTGAGGCGCCAAGTTTGCTTGCATGACGTGCGCGACCCCAGGCCAATTGAGTGCATTGAATCAATCATCCCCGGGCTTGCTGCTCTTGTTGGATGGCCCCACGGCAACATCTCCTGATGTAAGACGGAGAGCAGAAGCACAAAACATAGCTTGGCTGAGGTAAGGGAGATCTTGGGTGTGCACCACGAGGAAGAAGTGAAAGCGCCGGCGGAGTGATCTGGGTCGGGTTTGGTAGACCAGCAGGGGATTCATGGAAAGGCAGCTTGCTTGGCGACCTGAAGTGCTAGTGGTGGAGGGTATCCCCTGTTCATGGTGCGGTAGGTAAGCAAGGGCATTCTGACCTGCAAGCGCAGGTACCTCCAAATGAAGAAAGAGCTCAAGGAGCAGCAGGAGAAGGCGTTCACGAAGTGCATGTCCAGTGTGTCCAGTGCTGGGACTGGCGCGAAGTTCATGCCCTGTTGGCATAGTAAACTTCACGCTGCTGTTGACCCCTCTGACTTCGAGGGGTTGGCCCGCTTGAGTCAATAGGGCTGGGCTGCGGCTACGCAGGTCCGGGCCCTGCGGAAGAGGTGGTCAGGGCCTTGGGCTGCGCCGCTTGAAGGATGCAACGAGCCAGCATCCAAAACCTTTGTGAATTGGAACGGCCGTACCTTTGGCAGTGTGGAATTGGTACTGCTTGTGGATCCATGCCAATTCTTTTCAAATGCACAAGCCCTCCCCTTCACAGAGCACGAGTTTCAATGAGGTGGGACGACCATCGGGACTTCGATGGCCTGGTGGAGAAGGCACGCTCCAAACGCATTGTGCGATGTGAAGGTTCAGGTGTATGTCAGCGCTCACCAGACAGTCAACAAAGACAAGGTCCACGGTGCCTTGAAGCATCGCACGCACGCTGGTCTTGAGCATCGTCCCCTGTTAAGGACGAGGATTTACACGATGGCAAGGGTTCGTAGTGCTTGTCGGTTCAACATGATTCGCCGCCCTTCGCTGGCCTTCTTGAGCCACCTGAGCTTTTACTTCCAGCCAAATGAAAGCAACCAGAGCCTTTGATGGCCTCTTCCAGCGACTGAAAGCTACAGCCGGCGCGGGCTCGGGCCAAGTCGCGCCATGGCCGTGCGCTTCAGCCGGTTGGGCCGCTGCTGGCGGGGCCGCCTGGCCGGGCCGCGATGGCTGCGGGGCCTGGCAGCGCCGCTCCACGCGCGGCAGCCGCTGATCCCCGGGGTGGCCCGAGGGGTGGCCCCAGGGGTCGCACGGCACTATGCAGGGGTCACGGGCCTCCCAGGGGCGCAGGCGGTGATGGAGGAGAACTTGGCAGACGCCCAGTGGAGTTGTTGCCGGGTTTCAAGCTTGAGGTTGCTCTTTTGTATGGGCATAGGCCAAGCAAGTCAGCTTGTCCTTGGATTTTCGTTGGGGATTCATTGAGCATCACGATATTGCCCTCAGCCTGTCTTGACAACCACAAGACCATGTGCCGCTTGGCGTCAGCTGAGGATAGCGTGCTCATGGTGGAGCCTAAGGGCTTTTGCTCCAACGAGGAGACCATGCAGGCAGGGCCGGAGGATATACATACAACATGCACATAGGTGTGTATATATATACATGTATATACACGTGGACAGATATTCAAGGGCTCGAGCTGCGTTTGGGGATAGTTTGCTTTTTGCCAAAGTTGATTGGAGACGCCCAACAGGTTGTTGGCAAAAACACGTGCGCTGAATGAAAAGACAAGCACTCCCCCAATTGAAATGCAACCGTTTGATCGGAGCCACATGTGTCCTGCATGCCGAGGGAGGAATAGTTGATCTCAAGCTCGGCAAAGCCGTCTCCAGGCAACTGATAACACTTAATCTTTGGCCAAAGCATGGCACAAGCCACTTTCAGAAGAAACCATACCATCTTTCCCTTCCTCTCTCTCTCTCTCTCTCTCTCTCTTCTCTCTCTCCCTTTCCGTCTTCTCTTGTTTCTTTTTTGTTTTTGTTTCTTTGCTTCTTTCTTTCTTTCTTTCTTTCTTTCTTTCTGTCTTTCTTCCGTTCTTTCGTTCGTTCGTTCGTTCGTTTTGTTTTCTTTTTCTCTCTCGCTCTCTTTCCGTTTTGCCCTTGTCTTTCTCTTCTCTCTCTTCTGTCTCTTCTCTCTCTTCTCTCTCTTCTTTCTTCTTTCTCTTCTCTCTCTCTCTGCTCTGTCTCTCTCTCTCTCTCTCTCTCTCTCCCCCTCTCTTTCATTAGTCTTGTCTCTCTCTTTTTTTTTCTCTCTCTCTCTCTCTCTCTCTCTGTCTCTTTAGTTCTCTCTCTCTCTCTTTAGTTCTCTCTCTCTCTCTTCTCTTTTCTTGTTCTCTTTTCTGGGCCTACTCTGTTTGCAATCTTGTCCTGGGTCAGAAAACTGCCCCGCAGGGCTGTAGGTTTAGTGTCCTGGGCCCATGCAGCGCTTTTCCCGGCCCGGTTCAACAGTTATTCTTCTCACTGGGGACGGCCGTGGCTGACCAAGGACAACTCGTTCATGGGCACGCTCAGCGAGCCCATGACCAAGGAGCAGTTGCAGGAGGTGGTGCACGCGGAGTGGCAGGCGGGTTGGCGAGGGCTTTGTTCGAGGTAGCTCCCACATGGAAAATGAGAAGGCTTGGAGGGATTGAAGGGGCTTTGGAAGGCAAGGGCCCCATAGCCCTTGTCCTTCCACTTGGATGGCGACATGGTTGCGTTTGAGAAATGGATCCCGCTGTCGCATCTCGAGTTGAAACTAGCGGTTTTACCGCAGCCTTGTCATATTTTGCCTCGGCCACCTTTGCTGGCTGTCCGCTTGGAGATCGCCCCTAAGAGCTCCCCAAAGGAGAGGCAGTGAATAAAGCCAATGGGCCAAGGCTCAGGCCAAACCTTGACCAGGCAGAGGCCCAACGGTGGCAAGCACACACGGTACACCTACGCAGTGCACTCTCGCACAGGGGCTCGGGGACTTGCTGCGGGAGGCCGGGGTGGAGGTGCTGACAGCGACGGCAAAAGGACTGCTATGGGTCGGGTTCCAGCCAGTGCGAGCATTTCAGCACACGCTGGCATTGCTCCCATGACTGGACGTCAGACCATGTTGAATCATGTCTAGCGTAGTTGCCTGTTTGGGCCGGCCACCTGTTTTTGGTATGTCCGAGTGTGGGTTCCACCACAATGAATTGTTCAGGACAGACTTTTGGGGCGCCCTTTCTCCAAGTGAGCCACAGTCAAAACCCAGCTAGATGAAGGTTAGTAAGGGGCAATCCCGGCCATAAATGTGCGGCCGCCTATGTTAATAGCAGGTTTTGATTGTGACTCGTGTGGCCCCGGCATCTCAAAGCAGCTTTTGAAAGTCAAGTCGGTGCATCCAGTCATGGTGCAAACATGTATTTTCCTTTGTGTACGAGTCCTATTCTTTGTTCGCAATCGGCAGTTTTCGCATTCTTGACACCAATTTCAGGAGACCCTGTGCGTATGCTGCTGCGCCTTGCGATTCTTGGTGTGCAGGACTGCCTGACGAGGTCTTCCCAAACAACTGGTTCTCCACGCACGGGGATGGCCAGTTGGTCATCTATCCCATGAAGGCGCGGAAAGCGGTTTTCAGGTCGCGGTGGCCGGGGAGCGGGAAACAAAAACTGAAAATTGCTCCACTCGAAGCCGTTTTTTGGGGCTGGGCTCCTGGGCTCCAGGTGCCCTCGCGAGCCGCAGAGATCCGTCCCGACATCGTGGAGCGGGTGCGGAAGGAGTTCGACTTGGCAGAGCCCATCTATAACCTCAGCAGCTGGGCCCGCGTTAGCTCATTGCAGGCTTGGGTTGGTGTTGGCAAGTTGGGATGCTTCCGGCCAAACTCGCCTTTTGTGGAAGGGTTTCTGCAGTGTGGGTCTGAGGCGAGTGGGCCAAAAGCGGGGTGGCGCTGGAGGGCACGGGAAGCCTGGTGCTGGACCGGTACAACCGGACCGCCTACGTGGCCCTGTCCAAGCGTGCGGACAAGAACCTTGCAGAGGCGGGGCTCAAGGGCAGGGATGGCACTTGGTGGCAACAGTTTGGGCCTGGAAAGTGCATTTGTGACATCAATTCTCGCATTGAGAACATCAAATTTCAGTGTAAGGAACGCCCAAGAGAGCCAGTTGCAAACGTTGCGGCCACGCCTGTAGGTCTGGGCGAAAGAGATGGGCTATGAGCTTGTCACCTTCAAGGCCAAAGACAGGTGCCAAGAACCTTGAAAAGCAGGGTGTGCGCATTTTTTTATCGGTGAGTGGTGCAGATTTACCGGCATGTTTTTGCCGCAGTACGTTGTTTCAATCCCTTTCTTTTCAACGCTGAGCTCTCAGCGTGGCATCCCATCCTGGACTGAAACCAATTTCTTTCTGGAATGCCTTACTGTTGCAGGCAGAGGATGCCGATGCTCAAGAAGGGCCAACTTTGACAACATGGTTTTGGCGTGCAAGTTGATTGTCGTCTTTCATGTTTCAGGTGGCAAGCTGAATCCATCGGCCCGTTGGGCCAAAGAAATCGCCAGACCTGTTTCACCTTTGCTGGAGACCCACTCAGCTGGCCCAAAAGTTGGCTTTCGCCAGGCAGGGGAAAGCCATCTACCACACCAACGTGATGCTGTCGGTGAACGTGAACTTCGCGGTGATCTGCCCCGAGGCCATCCCCGACCCCCAGGAGCTGCGGGCGGTGTATGCGGCCCTGAAGAAGTCTATGAAGGTGTCAGCCGGGTGGAGGGCCGGAGAAGTGCGGGAGTCATAACCTTTTGGTTGCTTACCTGGGCCCCAAGCGCAGGCTTGGCTTGGAACAAACATGTTCAGCAAACTTTCGGGTCTATGCTTGTCTCTTGTTTCTTGGTCCCAAGCGCAACCTTCCCCAGAGTTAGCTCCCCTTTTTCCTCTTTGCTTTTTTAGGGTCCCCTTTGTTTTCCACACACCAGGCAAAGAGACAGTTTTTGCTGGTTCTAAGTCCAGCCAAGCAACCTGGTTCAATCTAATTGTGGCAGGTGATCGTACCAGTCACCATGGAGCAGCTGGAGAACTTCGCCTGCAACTGCCTGCAGCTTCGGGGCCAGCAGGGTACTGTGCTCGCCATCTCCGAGGCCTTTGGGCTTGTTCTCTGGCTTGCTCCTGTCTTGGTTTGGTGGTGTGGTTTGGGGCGGTGGAGGGCTGCTTTTGCTTTGGTGGTTGTTTTCCAATGCTGGTTTCCAGTTTTCTTTTTTTTGGGTCTTGTTTCAATAAATCTGCTTAGTTTTGCCACGCACAGTTCGGCTGTGATCTTGGGTGGTGGGATGTTTAGCTCTTCGACGTGCCACGGGTCCACATCCATGAACCAGGGAATAGCCTCATGTGCAGGCCATGCGGAGAGCTCAAGTTCACCTGTTTCAGGATTCAATCAATTCAATCCCTCTGATTTCGAAGTATTGATAGAGGAAGCACGTGGTTTTCGTATGTTCCTTGCCAGGAGCCCTGTTTTGGGTCGTCTTGAGGCTTGTGGCGAAGGTGAACTAATCAAAGGAACCACCACATACGACCCTTCACAAAGCTTTGGGGTCCCCAGGGTAGGAGGGGAAGGTGCCGTAGGTGATAGTCCTATCTAACAACAAAGGCACCCCCTCAATCGTGTGTGTGTGTGTTGCGCATTTCTTATACACATGATGGTTGAACGTACTTGTGGTGACAAATGCTGGGCTCTACGCGTGGGAACCTTTGGCAACGCGCGACGGAAGAGAAGAAGAGCAGTTGCGATGCATGCAGATCGTGAAAGAGGCACAGTGGCACACACCGTTATTGATGACTTGCGACACATGCGACAGAGTGTGAGGCAAGTCGTTTCAAGACACTGTCATGCTTGGCTTGTGCCACACCATCATGTTGTTGTTGTTGTCGTTGTTGTTGTCCTTGTTGTTGTCGTTGTCGTTGTCGTTGTCGTTGTCGTTGTCGTTGTTGTTGTTGTCGTCGTCGTCGTCGTCGTCGTCGTCGTCGTCGTCGTCGTCGTTGATGTTGTTGTTGTTGTTGTTGTTGTTGTTGTTGTTGTTGTTGTTGTTGTTGTTGTTGTTGTTGTTGTGGTTGTCGTTGTCGTTGTCGTTGTTGTCGTTGTCGTTGTTGTTGTTGTCGTTGTCGTTGTCGTTGTCGTTGTCGTTGTCGTTGTTGTTGTTGTTGTTGTTGTTGTTGTTGTTGTTGTTGTTGTTGTTGTTGTTGTTGTTGTTGTTGTCGTTGTTGTTGTTGTTGTTGTTGTTGTTGTTGTTGTTGTTGTTGTTGTTGTTGTTGTTGTTGTTGTTGTTGTTGTTGTTGTTGTTGTTGTTGTTGTTGTTGTTGTTGTTGTTGTTGTTGTTGTTGTTGTTGTTGTTGTTGTTGTTGTTGTTGTTGTGTTGATGTTGTTGTTGTTGTTGTTGTTGTTGTTGTTGTTGTTGTTGTTGTTGTTGTTGTTGTTGTCTTGTCTTGTTGTTGTTGTTGTTGTTGTTGTTGTTGTTCTTGTCTTGTTTGTCTTGTCGTTGTCGTTGTCGTTGTCGTTGTCGTG
>CAUJNA010001879.1:857072-937072 GCA_963377175.1 Effrenium voratum | reverse complement strand
CCATGCTGGAGACGCAATGGCAAAGGGCCTGTTTGGGTTCCACGCGGGTTTCACTCTCTTCTTGGCCCGACTTGATTTGCTTCAGATGGCCCCTCGTGCGTGGGCAAAGCAAAACTGTAAGGCACACGTTCGATAGCCGCTTGGCGTTGAGCGCGGGGGCGCGGGAGCGCAGAAGGGCGGCCAGGAGAAGCTCGGTGGCGGCTCGGTGCGATGCATGGTGGCGGAGCTCTTCAAGCGCCGGGCGCAGCTGCCGGAGAAGAGCAGCAGCTCGGTACGAGTTGGGGTCTGCACAGCGCTGAGTTCGGATCCATTCGAATTGAGCCTGGTTGTCTCCGGTTGTCAAGTGGTGCGGGGTCACCCTCTCTAGCAACGCAACAAAACAGATGCTCCCAGAGCGTGCCATCGAAGTTGGAGAGGCACTCGTCATGAGAGCCGCGAGAACCTTTCATTGGATTCAACAGTGCTTCTTGTGTCACTCCGCAAGAGGGATTTCAGCCAGCTTGGCAAAGCAAACCAGATGTGGGGGGTGTGGCAGCTGAAGAGGAGGCAATGGAAACATGGCTCGTCAAAGTCTCCCTCCAGGCGTCTTGTGCTCTTTGAACACCTTTTCTGGCTGTTTCGCCCCCCGAGGCCAGCGGAACCTGAACCTTTGCGAGAGCGAGCACGGAAGGCTGGAGCTGGTCATCGTCCACGAACCCGGCTTGGAGGCAGAGGGCGGCACGTTCTCTTAAGCGTGATCTCATCCTGCTGGCTCTTTGAAAAGGTTTGGAGCCTGCTATTGTTGAATGTCAATCTTGGATTGCCAATCCGACTTGAAGTAGACAGTCCGGCTTGCGTGGATGTCTGACTTGCTTCTTTGGCTCTGCTTCTGTCTGCACAAGGCTATAAGCTGTCTGGGCTGTGACCAACCAAGTGCTTTTCGGGCACTTGCCTGCCGTTTTTGGCACGCGTTTGCGACTTCAACATCTACAACCTCAGTTGGAGGGCGAAGACTGGGCATGCGACTGATGACCTGAGTTTGCAGGTGGATGCGGTCATGCCGTGGACATTGGACACCATGCAGCTTGGCTTGCTAGGGCATGGACGGTGGAAGGGCATGCCAGCACGATCCAATCTCAGCGCACAACGGCATGAGTTGTGCAGGGGGTCCGTTTCGGAGCTTTGAACGTTGGGCTTGGACCAAAATGGTGGACAGACGATGCGCTTCCCTTCAACTCCCTGCCCTAGGAAGGTGGACGAGTGCTTCAACCGGGTGCACCTGAAGCAGCAGCACCGAGGCTTGACCTCGCTGCTGAAGACCCGAGGGGCGCAGGTGGTGCATGTGAGGGACCTCCTCACCGAGGTGAGCCACCAGGGTGAAGAGGCAGGGGGCGAACTTCTCACCGCCGTCCGTTTTGACAGGTAAGGAATTTGTGGGGGTTTCCTTGAACTTCAAATTTCAGTTTCGCACTCTCAGCTCTACCGGTCACGTTTTTTTGCGCTTGGGCCTCTTTTGTCCTTTCCTCCCGGAAGGTGAGGAAGGAGCTGCCGCTTGGCCAATCTTGGGCTTGGGCCATTGGGACATGCAGCTTTGGGCCGCGCGCTTTACGCGAACTGCAACTGAGCTGACCATTTTCCAACCACGAAAGTTGGCTACTGGCAGCCTCCCGGCCTTTGTTTTCCAGCCCCAAGAATTGACCTTTCAGTTCACATGTGACGAAGTGGCCGTGGAGTCCGAGGTTCGAGTCTGTGTGGGGCAAAGAGTTCGTGGCTGGCCAAAACTTGGAGAACCTCCACGTGGATCAGCTTGTGGACACCTGTCAAAATTGGAAGGTCCCGGGTCCCAGGTGCAAGGATTTCAGGATGGCCTTGGTTTGCAGACCTTACAGAAACAAAGCCTCGCACGCAGCTGCCTGTTGCTAGTGCAAGCCAGGCAGGCTTGATATGACATTTTCCATCGGGCGAGCAGTTCGTTGGGTTGGGTGAGGCAACTACCGGCAACTACCTACACACCAAAAGATGTGAAACAGTCGGAGTTGCTCTGGCAAGCTGAGGGTGGACTTTCGCGAGAGTGCATGCAGTTCGATCAGCCTCCCCTCATGAACTTGCCCCTTGGTCTACTGGCTTGTGCAGTTTAGGGGCAAGCAACTCCTGCCGGTGGTGCAGTGTCAGCTGTTGCTTTCAAAATGGCAGTGCTGGTTGACAGTTTGCTTTGGTGCCATCTCAATTTGTTTTCTTCAGCTGCGGGTTGGATGATGTTGGCCGCTCAGGTCGGCCTGTGGTTCCTCCACTGTTACCTTTAGACGAAATGGGCAAACGGGCGTTTGACGATCGATGGTTGTTGTTCGAGTCAATCTGATTCTGGCCAGCGTCGTTTGGTGGGCTCCACTTTGGTGAAGGCTCCGTTTCAGATGATCTTGCGACTTGGTGATCGCGGTGTGTGGGATGAGGGCTAAATTGGTAGTCACCCGATAGCTGGCCCGATGCGCCCAGGTTCTTCATGCGGGACCCGATCTTCTCGGTGCCGGGGGGCTGGGCGGTCCTCGCGCGGCCATACTTCCCCATCCGCTTTCGCGAGTCCCAGTGGCCCAGCGGATCATGCGACGGTTGCTGGGGGATGGCAGGTGTGTGCGGTCTTGGCGGTCGGTTCGGCTCATTGCCCGCTTTGGGGGTCAACCTCTGGCTGGTTGGAAGGACGTTTCCATCTCGAGTAGGATGAGCCGCTACTTCGGGGAGCCTAGCTTTTTCGGCATGAGAATGTGAGCCGAGAACTCGAGCCGACTTGATCGCCACACAAATGAGGTGGCCCTTGTGAGAAATGTCTAGTTGAGCAGTTCATTTTTCCCCCACAAAGGATGATGCAAGTTGCTAGGGATTAGCATTTGACCCTGTCCTTCATACGTCCCACTGCATGTTTGTCTTGGGGGTCCATGGGAACAGCCCCCGCTTTTAGTAGATCCTGAAATGAACTTGGCCTGTGCTGACCCGCGCTGAGCTTCCCAAGGCTCATGCATGCGGTGTTCCGGCTTCATCCGAGCTTGAAGGGCGTGAAGCTCTACGACGGCCTCATGGACGACCCCGAGGTGACCATTGAAGGACGGATTTGGTACGAGCCGACGTTGCTTGTGAAAAACGCCGTGGGCACGACATGGTTGAAAGGCAGAGCATTCTTCCCGCAGCTATGTAGCCTTAATATGTGCAAGAGGGACTCTTGTGACCCAGGCAGCTCTAGACGCCAACGCATCAGGCGTTGATGCTGAGCTTTTTTTGCAGACTCTGTGCAGGCCAGTCGTTTGCAACGCTTGGGCTTGCGCCGCGATCTTCGGTGAAAGTACAACAATCCTAAAGAGCTCGGCTTTCAGATTGTGGGCCATAGTGTTTGCCGACATGCCATGATCTGCGGGCAGGAATGTGGAGCGCAAACAAGCAACTTGAGCACCTCGCGAAAGTGTGGGGAATCCAAGGTGCATTTGGGGTTTGTTGCACGAGAGGGAGGCTTTCAGTTTTCAGGCGGAGTTTCAGTAGCTTTTGAATCCAAAGCAGGCAAGGTCCAAAACAGGACGAGCACCTGCCCTGCCTCCCCTTGTCCCAATTTTCCAGGAGGCGACGTCTTGGTGGCAGATCGGGAGACTGTGCTGGTGGGGGTCTCCCAGCGTACCAACGAGCGAGGCGCGGACAGGCTAGCTGAATTCCTGTTCGCGCGCACCCCGGTGAAGCGGGTGGTCAAGGTCTTCATCCCCAAGCAGCGATTCAGCTGCAGTGGGTTTGTGGGCCTGGGGGGGGGGGGAATATTGGCATTCAGATGAAGCGTGACCGGCGCCCACTTGCGCTGGCTGTCCCAATGACTGATGTTAGGTGAGAGAAGCCACCAGTGCACATCAATTCAAGCTTGCAATTGTCAATGGTTCTGCCGCCCCAAGGCGTGCCTTCATGCACCTGGACACGCTCTTCACCTTTGTGGATCGTGGAACGGTGCTCACCATGCCCTACTTCTGGTCCAAGCCAGAAGTCTACGCGGAGGCGAGCTCGTTTTGCGCCAGGTTCTTTCCGTGAGCCTTCGTTTGCCTTTTTGGACAAGTATGCGAAATTCGCACGTATGATGCTTAAGAGGCGCGGGGTGTGCGACAGTTTGCGGCAGTAAGACGTGGGCGGCTCAAATTGCTCGTGGGAGGTTGCGCGACGGGCGAACTTGCTGAATGAGAAGATGGGCAGCGAACAGCGACAGAACGTCGAGGAGTGGGTTAAGGAGCCGCCCAGGATCGAAGTGATGCTGAAGGCCCAGGGGTTGGACGGGCTTGGAAGTGGCCAGGTAGGTGGGCAACCGTTTGAAAAAGTGGGGGTGGCCACTTAGCCAACTCCGGCGGGTTGGAGTCTTGAGGCCGGCAAATTGCGCCAGAGTTTGTTGGCTTTAGAGCGCCAGGCTGCTGAATGACACAGGATTTGCACGGGGTAGTGACGTAGCTTGCAGCGCTGGAAGCTCCATGATTGACACTTTGGTCTTGCAAGACTGGTCACCCAGAACCAGCAAAAGGCACGGCCAACGTCTGCTTTTGATGCAAGTGTTGCAAAAAGTGCCTCTGATTGAAAGGGAAATATGGAGGAAACTGTAGAATCTATCAATTTCAAACAGAACTTCTTAGGAGGCCCGATGCCCCCCCTCAATCCGCCTGCGAAGGGCAATCCCACGCCGAAGAAGTACAAGCACGCGATGACTGGCCTGCAGGTGCCTCTTTGAGGTCAAAAGAGTTACTCGGGGTCGATGGGGACGGCCATCGTGCCTTTAGTAGGAGTGAGGGGGAGGGTACCTAAGATACCTAGGGAGGGACGCAGCACACACGCAAAATGCTGAATGAGTCAGGCTGAGGGCATCATCGACAAGGCGCTTTTTGTTTGTGGCGCGGAGGGAACCTTCCCCAGCCCGGAGGCGCGTGCTTGCACGGCCGAAATGTGGGCTGAGTATGGTTGAGACTCTTAGACCAGACTCTTACTGCCAGGGAAAGATGAAGTGTAGAATGGGCAGTCGCGTTTTGGCAAGTGGTGGGCCCAAATCTGCAAGCTTCGGGCAGGCCCACGTGTCGGCAGCCTTGACGGAGCAGTGGAACGATGCAGCCAATGTGTTTTGCTTGTCTCCGGGGACCGTGGTGGCCTACAAATGGTGCACCCGGACCATTGCCCATTTGGAGGCCTCGTGGAGTCTGCGAACGGCCAGCTGTGTCCAAGCCTGGATTCCCCATTTCTCCTATCTCAAGGTCTTGTTCCCAGCAACGGGTAGGCATAGATGAGGAAGGATTTCGCTTGCTTCCATCCGGGGCTTTGGGGGGGAGGGGGGCGGGCGCGGAATAGTTGCCCAAGTGCCAAGTACTCGCAGGGCACTCGTAGGGTGCCTCAGACAAACCTTTGGCTCCCCCCGACCTTGGCCCTTGGCCTAATCCGATGACAGTGACGCGGCGAAACGGACCAGTCTGCTCCAGGACAATGGCATCGACGTGTTGGAGCTCGACGGGGTGGAGCTCATGAAGGGTCGGGGGGGTGCCCGCTGCATGACCTTCCCCATGCGCCGGGCCTTGTCGCTGGAGGGCGTGTGAGCCCGTGACGGACTTTGCGGCGTTTCTGCCCGAGCCAAGCCAAACGAAATACGTCCAAGCCAACACCAATGCAAAACATCTCTAGAGAATAGCCACTCGCATTGCCGTATGTCGACTTGTGAGCCCTTCAGGTTCCAGCAACTTCCACTGTGGGGCATCGATCGCTCTCAGTTTGGAATGGCGTTGCCGCGGTTTTCGGTGCGTGCCACAGCTGGTGCGCAGAACCATAGGGGCCTTTACACATTCCAGGGCCACCTCACTTTGTCTGGGTTACTGGAGTAGGGCGCTAATTCAAGGACCACCCATCAGCCATTGAGTTGGCCCAGCCGTTCTGCGACGCCGGAAATGGGGCTTTTCATAGCGCGCCTTCCGTGGAGTTGGGGTTGTGATCCGATTGGGGCAGGCCCCGTTCAAAGCGGAGACAGAGATAGAGAGAGGGCAAGCAGACAAAAAGCTGCGGCGTTGCGAGTTGTCGGGCGGGAAGACCGTGAATGCAATGAGGACGATTTGTACTAGCAACAGGCCAATCGATGGGGGACTGCTTGGGGAGAAATGTACGTGTGTGTGTGTGTGTGTGTCAGGAGTTGAAGGATGGTGAATATCGACCATGTGGTGACGAAGACCCAGGCAAGCAACAAACTTTGCATAGGATACATTAGACTTTGTGGCGTGCTCAAGTTGCGGTTCCTTTCCAAAAAGGTCTTTGTCGTTTGAGTGGACAAGATGGGCGCCCTTCCATAGCCAGCTGGCACTCGGGACTTTGAAAAGCAATGTGTCAACATCCTTTCTGGACCAATGTTCCTTTGCGCAGGCCAAAATCCCCACTGACTGGGAAATACCGAGAAATTCTCTGCGAACTTCACTTTGGCTGAAGCCAGGCTGAGTTCCAAATATCTGGCTGATGGCTGTGACCGGAGGTGCGGAATCAGATGGGCGGCCTGCGGCATCTGTTCTCCGGAGAAGGCGCCGGTCTAAGCCTTTGGGCAAAGCATTGGCTTGCCTTGATCTTGGTGAATTGCTGCAACTTCACTCTAGGTTCCGCACAAATTCCCTTTTGGTGGTTTAAAGTGAACAGCATCATTTTCTTTTGCAAAAGTTTCAAGGAGTTTCCTTGTCAGCCCTGTATGGGGTCATGGGTTGAGGCGGGCTGACCCTTGCTAATGATTTGCATCATCTCCCGTGTTTGCCTTTCTGAGGCAAGATGCCAACACTGGAGGAGGCGTCGCAGACTGCAGGCGCCAGCGTGCTCTGAGTGGTGTCGGGATTTTTGTGGTTGGTGGTTGGTTTATTCTTGCTCTGAACGGCTTTCGGTCCTTCAGGGTTCTTTGGACCCGATATGTTTCACAAAGGGCCCGACGTATAAAATGCCTGGCGGTCCCATTTTTGGTTGTTTCTCCAGTTTAGATCACCCTCACATCACTGCCACAACATTACATCGCTCCTGCTGTTGCATGAAGGAAGCTGCTGGGACTCCTGACCTGACAAGGACACACATCGACAGATCAATATGTATCGCCACTCGAAGATGGCGAAGGATTTTTTACCGATATCCCATGTTTTCGAACCACAATCAATTCCGTACATGGCTGGCTGACCCTCGATTTGAAGCGACAGTTCTAAGCCTTTTGCTGGTCTTCTTGCTAGTCTGGCTGAAATCGTGTAAAAGGGAGCCGGTTTGCGGTCACTTCTTCATGCTGTGGCGCATCATCACGCTGTGTGTCCAGTTGCCAGAAGCACCAGATCTCAGGGAAACACCTTCTGCCAGCAGTCCGGGTAAGACTGATCACCGAGGTTCTTGTTTAACTTTAAGACCAAACAAGCTCCGTCAGGAGAATGCGTCAGGCTGTTTCTGTTGCGGGCGCCGAACCTCAAGCCTTGTGGGGTTGGTTCGCAGGCGAACCAACCCGCGTCGGCCAGGCCCGGGCACTCGATTCAGCATGTCAGACTCGCCGTCTGGACGGGAGGCGGTTAAAGTTGGGAGGGACGTGCGGGTGCCGAGAACTTCCGCATTTCTAGCACGCACAAGAAACACGCAACGGCACGCGGATATGGTTCACGCACTTTGCTCTCCATCTCCTGATAGACCCAGAGGAACCAGCAGCCCGAGGGATTTGGAACACAGTTGTGGCGGAGCATCGGCTTCGAAGATGTATTCAAGTTGCGAGGGTGGTGAACGCGTTGGCCCTTGCGGGGATTCAACTTTTCCGTGACTGCTAAGTTGTCTCCACGGCTTCCATTTCATAAACACTGGTGAGGAACATCCTCCTTCATGGATTCCTTTTTCCTAGGTGTTTTCGTCGTTGGCGCAAACGGTTTATACTGTTGAGTCCGAGATCCCTTGCAGAAGGATACAAGAATGCCGGGAGTACCGTCCCAACAAAACCGACTGAGCAACGTAGCGAAGATACTAACAAGAATTCGCAGCAGCACAGGCACAGCCGCAAGGAGCCGCAGTAGATCTTTCCCTTCAGAGAGAGTAGCTGGCCTGGTTAGCGCGCTGCTCTTCAGCAAGGTGTGCTGAGGTTATGAGGCCCTACCAGTCTAGTACTGTGACCGTCCATCGCAATGGCAACCTCCATTGTTCTAACCAGGGCAAAAGCAACACTTTAAACGTCTGAGCAACATGGAACAGGGATTCCTATTCGGGAAATGGCTCCAATCTTTTGCTGCGGACAACGAACAAACGTTTGTCAAGCTTGGAGTAGAAGAGAAAGCGAGTGCAAGGGATTACGATGGGGATTCCAACAAAACATTTGCCGTCAAGTCGAGTCCCAAGTTTAGTGGACCAATGCTGGGTGGCTCATGGCTGACAAGAACAAGCCAATTTTCTTTGTGACCATGACAATCCCATGCGTTGATAAAACCATTTTCCTGGCCTAGTCCGAGCCGCAAGCGTTAAGTGGCCGGACCCCTTGCCCAGAAGGCTTGAAGGTGAGGCACATTTTGACAAAACAGGTGTGCCGGACGCACCCGCTGATTCGGAGTACCCGCCCGTCAGGCATCCCAGCCGCGCGGCCGAGTCCGCGGTTCCGTGGCCAGCCAGAGGAGGCGACGCCTGGCTTCCACCTCGCTCAGTGCAGCTTGTGGGGAGCGGTGGCCGGTTTCAGGGCCATTTTGGAGGGGTGACGCTTCTCTATGCAGCTTGCGGCCGGTTTGTTTTGATTCCCTTTTTCTGAAATCCTCCGCACATTTTGTACAGGATCTCATGTTTTTATAAGCAGTTTGTGGATATATAGGCGTTCACATCAACATATCTTCGCTTGCGTTCAGCCTGTGCTTTGCCGCTTCGCCTTCCGAAAGCCACAAGAATGCGGCATATCGCGGTCATTTGATACGACAGCCAGTGGCTGGAGGTAGACCCCAGGCTGCAACAGTTTGTCGTGCGCAACCTGCGCCCATGGTGAACACCGGTTTCAGAAAAAGAGCTTCCCATTGGATTCATTTGCACGTGCATGTGCACAGTGAACTGATAGGTTTGAGTTTGTAATTCCGTTTGCTGGTTGGTTGGTGGCCTACAAGAGGAACAAGCGAAGCCTCTGCTGGTCAGCCGCAAACTGACGCAGGCAGACATCCAAAGACGACCCGCAGCAACCACTGCCAGCGAGGGGCAGGAGGTGGGCAGTCTGGGAAGGACGGCAGGACCTTTGTGTTTGTTTTTGTGTTTTGTTCACCGGTTGGCACCCTTTGCTTCGTGCATGTGTTGTGCTTTTATCATCAACTTGTTAACCGCTGCGTTGTTTCAGGTGTTGACCTCTTTGGTTCCAAGATCCCACAAGAGACACACTCTACATAGCATCGAACTGCCACCTCCGCAGGCCTCACCGCCCCTGCTGTTCATTCCCGCTTTGCCCCAGAGCATGGTTCCCTCGACCGCATCCTTCCCATATTTGCGTGGAAGGCGGATTCTATTGATTCTAGCGGAGCCTTGGAGCCTGACCCACATGAGGGAAGGGTTTCACAGAGCGGTTTGTGAGCCGGCTCGTGGTTTTGGTTGTCGTGCCCCGACCAGATTCTTCCGGCGCTGTTTGAAAGTTGTTTCGGCTCGAGAGATCCAACGGGTCCTCGCCAGCGTTGTTCACCTAGCAGGCCCTTTCCATGTGCTGAAGCCGATCGCGTAGCGACAGGCTGCTCGTCTGAAATTTTGGTGCACGGCATGTACGGCACAACATCCATGAGCGAGGGGAGCTTCGTCAGATTACTCCCGGCGCACTTGCCCCTGGCCGGGCTGTTTGCTCAGGCTGGTCGTTGCCCAGTGCATGTATCTTCTGGCGCTGTTGGTGATCTGCACTGGCGCCGTGCGGGATGAGGTGGCTCTTGGGAAGCGTCGATGGGTCTTCTGTCAGAAATTGCACTGTTCCGCAAACTACGTGTCTGTTTCCCGGCCTCGCTTCAGGATGTCAAAACTCGAGTTATGTCTTGAAGCGCTTTTGATTTTTTTTGGGGACCTTGGCGCCTGTCTCGGCACGAGGGCTTGGACGGGCCCAGCGAGCTGCTGGAGCTTTCCCCTCAGCATGCAGCGGAGGAGGAGGAGGAGGTGGGCACGGCAAGAGGAGGGTGAGGGGGAACCACCCCATCACATGTTCTGCTTGCACAGTGCCTCATGCCTTTGCACCAGTCAGGTTCGGGAGGAGATGATGAGGCTTTTGGCAGAGCATTCGCTGCCCCTTGGCTGCAGCAAGTATCAGTGTGGCTGGCCAGCCCGCACAATGTTTGTCTTTTCCCAGCGATCCGCGCTGGCTGCTGCTGCTGCTGCTATGTCTGAAGTTATGTGCACTCCTGAATCTTTGGTGTTGGCGTTGGCTTGCATTTTTCATCGCGGTTTAAATCGCGGCTGCCTGCAGAAATGAATCTAGAGAGTGCAAGTCAAGCATCCTTTCCACGAGAGAGCATCAGGTGGAAAAAAAGAAGAGATGAGGTTTCCAGTCTCCCTGTTAAATCTGTTAAGATGTTGCCCGAACGTTTCGGCTTTGCGTGGGTGCCACGGAGGCGACACACGGTGGAGCGGGCAGATGCACGGGAAGTCGCCCGCCACCATAGACAGGCGGGAGGTCGGAGGAGCCTGGGTTTCCCTGTCTGGGGTGTTTGTTTGTTTGTTTGTTTGTTTGTTTGTTTGTTTGTGTGTATGTGTGTGTTTTCTTTCTTGCACCGTGACGGCGGGCTTGAAGGGGGTGGTTTGGTAGTGCGGTGGGGTTGATGGCAGCCTCGCCTGAAGCGGCCTGCCGCAGGCAGAGCGCGCTGTGGACCCGCACAACGCATCAACGGAGAGAGAGCGAGAGAGAGAGAGAGGTTTGGCAACCAAAGGGGGCGGGGAAGCATTGTGCCACGCATGTGCCATCGAGCAAGTGCCTGAAGGGTCCAACAAAGAAGGTATTGTATGTGCATCCTGTCAAAGGGCGCGCGGGCTTGTGGAAACACCCAGGTCTCACGTATACTTGCTCAATCGCTAACTTTTGCTTGAGCCGAGTGAAGCGGCAAAGGAGGAAAGCAGCAAGACGACGGGGAGTGAAGCGTCAACGGAGGAAAGCAGCAAGACGACAGGGAAGGAGGCCTTCCACAAGGCGTGTGGTGAAGGTATTTTGCTTCAAGGCTCAAAGGAGGCAAATGTTTCCTTTGCAGCATGATCGAGCCTCTTCTTCTGCCTCCTGTTTCCGGCCCCTTTAGATCTTCGAGTTGCTGGTGTGCTTGGGGATTTATCGTGGGAGGGCTGTGGCTGAAGCTTCAGGCAGAGGAGGACTCCCACAAGGTCCAGGAGGATGCCGCTTGGCTGAGGGCATCGGGCACTCGGCCGCTTTCGGCACGAGGCATGTGCGTTTAGACAAAAAATCGCGGGTAGCTGGAGCCAAGTTGCGGCAGCCCAAGGGATCAGCTGCGCTGAAGGGATGCCATGAACTTGCTTCTGCCCACTGGAACCTGGAACGGAAGAACACTCAAATATGAGCCATGAACATGACCCGAAGACAAAGAACCGACGTCTGGCCCAAGGTAGCTGCAGTGAAGGAAGCCACTGACCATGCGGAGGAAAGGGGGAAGGCTGTGGACAAGGACTTCAACAAGTATGCGCCTCGGCGATCAAAAAGCCATGTGCGGCTAGTTTGAGTGCATGCTGCTTGCTGTACATTTGAAACCGCCCAGTTAGAAATTTGCAAGGCAGCGCAAGGGAAGATAGCCCCTTATGCAACATTCTATATAAGTAGCCTGCCGTATCTAAATATGTTGTCCTTGCGCTGGGTTTCTTGCCTACGTGTTGTGCTGGGAATCCAGGAGCCATGCCTGCACAGTTCCGCTGGCAAACGCGCAGACACGCGTGCAAGATGGGGTCACAGACCTCCAGACATCTCCAGACGAAGCACAACCACATGTTGTTTGGTGGATGCCGGCCTCCGGCCACTCTCAGCCAGGATGAGAGGCTCAAGAAGCTGGAGGCGACCTTGGACAAGCTGGCCCAGAAGTCCTTCCGCTGGCAGGAGGCCCGCGGGGGCTGGGAGGCACTGCCTCTAATGCTCCACCTCAGCGAAGGAAGCTAGGGAAAAAAGGGAAAATACACGTCCGAATTGAGCTTGTTGGGGGCCAGCTTGCATATGGCAACGAGGTAAACGCGCCAGCAGTCACACATGGCCTTGGGGCCATTCTCCCAGGAAGTGATGAAATCCTTGGCAGAGGCGGAGAGCGACAAGTGGCTTTGCCAAATTTGGCCACTGATTGTTTCTCCCCTCAATGGTCTTGAAGGGCTCGTGCTGAAGGCCGTTCGTCCGACAAGGTTTGGATTGACCTGGAGCGCAATCCTTCCAAACGTGAGAGAGCACAAATCCATTGAAAGGCTCGAACGGCTCGGCTACCAGCTTTCCCAGCACCGCCAGCATCACCAGCAGCACCAACAGTACCAACGACACCAGCCTCAGCGGCTGGCCAGCCGCCGGCAGAACGTGTTGCCTAGGTACTCGCCTCTGGCCACTGCACAGCTGGCGCCTTTGACTGCAGGAAAGGTGCTTTTTTACTGATGTTTCATATCCCTCCATACCGTCCCAGTTGCAGGAGGGATTGTGGGTCAGGGCGTTCAACTTTCCATTGCTCGCCCCTTCGAGAACAAAGCAGATCATCCACTGAATCTATCGCTGTGTGTTGCTTGAGCCGTGCGGTGGTGTCAAGTGTACGCATGGCTTCAGGGTCCAGCCTCTGAAGCCTTGCGGCAACACCAAGATCGCAAACTATGGCCGTTTGCTTGGTGAGTCAGGGTCTCGTACCTTCGCAATTTTGTGGAGGGCGCTGAATGACGTTGAAAAGTGCAGTGGGTGTCTCCCTTGAATGTACAGCATTCCTCGCTTGAATGGACAGCATGGCTTGCGTGAAGGTACAGCATGCTAACCACCAAATTAATAACCATGTTTTCCGATCTTGAAGCGCTAGCAACCGGCGTGCTGCCTGGCCAAAGCAAGTCTCTCTGAATGCTTGCGGCAACCCCCCCCCCCCCAGAACCACCCGCCCAATCCCGAAAAGTCCGATCTTGGTGGTGCCGCATCTACACGAGCTTGGATTTGTCCGTGGATGCATCGATGAGGTGGGACATGCATCACGTTAGATTGCGGCCCTGCCTCAGTTCCAATTTAAGGCACACTCTCGCCAGAAGAAGCCCAAGGGCGAAGGCGGGCGCATGCAAAAGGGTGTGAGTCTTGCCATTGCCGAGAGTTCTTTGCAGCAAATTTATGTTGGCAACACATATGGCTGTGGGTCAAAACCAATGGTACCATTTTGGGGTAGGTGCACCACCCATTTTAGTTTACTTTAGTGGGGGTTGGGATGTTCACTGGGGGTGCGGGATTTTGACCCACAGCCTTTCTCTCCATAAACAACGCAGATGCAAGCAGGGTGGCTTGTTGTGAAAGCCAACGCTGTGCAAGTCACCGGCCAGTTGGTGGGTGTCAAGTTGAACTTAGGCGCAAATGCATGGTGAAAGGAGTGAAAGCTAGCCAATGAACGAATCAGGAACACGGAACAAAGGTCTGCAGCAAGCTCCAATCGATGTTCAGTTTTGCTACACACCAGGCAAGCCTTGTGAAGGGTTCTTCCAGGCACCACCACGGGCGCACCCGGTACCACGCAGACGACGGCGCACGCGCCTTTGCAAGCATGGTGTCGGGGGTGTGCCGATTCAAGCATTCAGACGTGGCGCCAAGTCGTGGATCTGTTTCCGGCTGTTTGCTCCATAAATGCTTCTCCGAGCTCTTGGCGCAACTGTTCTTAGAAGTTTTTGGAGTCGGTTGGGTGAAGGCCTTCAGTTTCCCCGATTCAATACCTTTTATCCGATGTCGCCCTGCAGAGGGAACGTAGCTGCGCCATGCTCTGAAGAATGTTGCCAAGCCTTGAACTCAGAATGTTGCCAACCTTGAACCATGTGGCAAGTTTATCTTGCTTTTTCTCCGAAGACAGATTGTTGCCCAGGAGTGACGAAGCTCCCCAACACTCCAACCACATCAGCGTGCGGCGGAGAAAAAGAAAGCATGGGCTTGGGCCGGCGTTGCTTTGGGCTCTGGCTGCTTTGGGCTTGAGCCGAGTTTTCCCAGTTAGTGGCATCCAAGTTTCCACAGCAACGTAGAGTTGAACTCAGCGGAAGGAACACTCCCTTGGCCTTGGGCCATCGCAAGCTGCCAGGTTGAGCGGGCTTGTGGGCTTTGGCGCGTTCAACGCAATGAACCAGGGCCCGGTGAAGACGGAGGAGAGCCCGCGCACTCGTTTTTCCTACATCAAGACGCAGACGCAGACCGAGCAGGAGAAGGCGCGCGGCTATGCGGGGCTCTGGCCTGTCCACCGACGTGGCGCCAACGTGCAATCAAGTTAGCCCTGCAGCCAGCAGGCAACCTCAAAGATGAATATTTTTCTGTCCAACAACTGCGTATTCTGCTTGGAAAGGGGAGCCCCCCCCCCATTGACCGGCTCCTATCCCCATGTAAACGATGCCCGCAGCCAGGCAAAGTTGAGCTCGTTCCGTTCCATTTGTTACAGCATTCGTTCTGCCGCCTCAGTAGCACAATGGAGAAGCACGCGGACGCAAGCACAGAGTCCGCCAAAAGCAGTTCATGTTGCGCCAGGTGAAAGAGCGCAGGACGCTGCACTCCTTGTTCGGCTGAATCAGACAGCAGACCGGAGGGGTGCGCATGTACAAAGTTTCTTGCCAGCCTTGCGCCTGGGCTCGCTTGTCTCTGTCGCATCCAGTGCGACAAAGGTTAAGCCCGGAAGGCCAGAGATCCATTCGGTTTTATGTGCGAATGATGCGCTGATGGATCAACAATGCTCTCGTTTGGCCGCGTTGCAGCTGGCTCTGCGTTTCAGCTGGATCTGGGGGACACGCGGAGCCTGGGCACTTGGAGATGTGGCCGGAAGAGCCGGCTGCACCGGAAGAACCGGCGGCGGGAAAAGATACAATTACTCTCATGCCCTGCCCTGGATTGACTTACTGCGATGGGGTGGGGAATGCATCATCACCATGTTGAACAAGAGACCTAGCTGGGGAGGCGGTTTTGTCAGAGGACAACTGGGCCCCTCAATGAGCGATGCGCTGCCTGGTTCTGCGCACCTTGGGTTCAAGCCCTGGCTCTTAGCAGGTCCTTTCCGGCGCGTGGTCGCGGTTCTTTTGAGGCCGGCGCCGTGTCGCCTTCCCAGTGACCGGGCTGGGTGGCTGACGGGTGGCTGACGGGTGGCTTGTGTACACAGGATTAATCGAAATCTGCGGGTTCTCCCTTTCACCCGAGAGCGCGCACAGCGCCGTTCTTCCAGCATCTCTTGGGCTTGTCTCAAACATCTTGGGGGGGATGTCATCCCGGGGTCTTGATAGCATGAGGCTCCAAGGCTTGGAGCGTGTTCCCAAAGGATGAAGAATTCCCTTGATCCTTCCAGTTGAATCCTGCCAATGCTTCCCTTCATCAGAGGCCGCAGAATAGCTCCTCTCGTGATCAAACGCGTTGAAGAAACAAATGTCCATACGATTAACCCCCAGTGCTTTTGCCCTTTTTTGGGGTGAGCTGCCCGCCGTCGCTTTGAACACGTCCCTCAGGTGTATTCGTAAATGTTCGATGCGCCTTGCTGCTCTTCTTCTTCTAACGCTCCGTGGCTAGCACATTAGCACCAGCGAAGTGCTGCGGAAAGTGATGCCCAGGAATCGCACGAACAGTCAGTATTCAGTGATTCAATGCCGGCTGAAGATGCACACCAAACCAGGGGGAGCGGGGGTGGAATGCTAGGCGTGATTGGACCTTGTGAGAGGAATTCCTTTGAACATGTTTGGCATGGCGGTGCATGAGCGGGTTGGGGTCGGGGTTGGGGTGGGTATGTGGTTGCGTATCCCGCTGTCTTCGATAGAGAGCCCATGCATGATTAGCTCAGAGAAATAGGTGTTGGATTCAAGGTGGTCCACACTGTGGTCCCTTTAGTGTCCCCCATCATGGAGAAAAGCATGATTTCTGGGGTAGATGTGGTGGTGCAGCACAGGGACACCTGGTTGCGCTCAGCTCAGCTGGAAGGAAGCTGTACAGCTCGGCCATTTGCCAAGGCTCTCGGTGGGCGCCATGCGTGACGTCCTGGATGAGGAGGAGGATGATCCCAGAGCCGGGGGCCTTGGACCGGGCTTCCAAGACATTGGCTCAGGCCACAGGCTTGACGCAGTAAGCAGACTGACTGTTTCAGCCGAATCCCGGAGCTGAGGCAGAAGCCTCCCAGAAGGCTTTGCTGCAGATGGCAGACCGTGCGCGGCGGTCAAGCCGAGCACAGGACCCGGGTTTGGGGCGGCGGGCGGTTGTTCTATGGCAAGTTTCGTGTGCATGGGTTGCCGTGGGCTGGGCCAGGCACTTTTTGAAGCATGCCCCGCCGGCTGTTGAAACTTGGTCAAATCAACAGGCGCAACTGCCTGGAAACTAGCAGGGGACCCATTGATCGGCGCGTCATGTTTCCCCAATGGTGAGGCATGTAGAATCATTTCATTGCCTTGCACATGTTGTATCATGTTTTCTCCAGTAGAAAGAGGAGAGTCAAGTGCCTGGAAACGCTTGGTTGAAGAGAGCGGGTTCTAGAAGGCTTTACCCTGTCACATGGGCAGAAAGGTGAGCCGTTCCCCAGACTATCAATTCGGCAGTTCCAAACAGCACACTTTCGAAGAAAGCGTGCAGGAAGTAACAGCATTAACCCCCACAATCGAATTGTCAGCTTCTACTAGAGCCGATTGGCAAGTTCGATTTGCGCTGGAGCCGATTGCTGCATTACTGCAGTTTTGTCCAACTTGAAGCTGTTATCCAAGAACAGTTCGAGAGTGCAAAGCAGAAGCTGGCGTGTCACTCCTTCGCACGGTAGGAAGCCCAGGGGCGTCTACAACACGCAGAGGCGACTGGCTGGCGTCAGCACTGGTTGGGTCACCGCTCTCTGCTCGCTTTTCGCCATTGTTTTTGTTCATTCGTTTGGTTTCCCCATGTATCAAAATGGTGGTAGGGGGCGATGAACTGTTTCCTCAACGGCCCTGCGAAGGGTCAAACAAGGGAAGGCCACTTCGCAAGTCACAGGCACGCAAGCCGAGGATGCCCTCAAGTGCGCATCTCGCATGTGCCACAGAGGTTTCAAAATCCTTCAGGCCTCGAGCGACGAGGCAGATGCAGACGCGGACTCGGAGGATGAGGAGTAGGGGAAGTGCAGGGGCCGTTTGCCCATCCCAACATGGCACTCGATTTGTGAGATGCTGGATCAGCAGGAGAATACTTCTGATGGAATGTGCTTTGGGGTGTTGCCATCCTGAAGTTGCAAGAAGTAGGGGAGTTGAGGCCGCCGTTGGCAACTCCAATCAACCCATCTCAGATTCTGCGACATAAGGGTGCAAGGCCAATTCGAGATGGAGAAGAGTCATGCGTATGCATGGGTTATATATTCCAAGCTCATTTGAAGGCGAGAGCAGGGCAACTGGCCAAACCCGGCCCAACCGCTCAGAGAGCAGGCTCCCAAGCCCCGGGCCTTCCATTTGACCCATTCATTTGGCCAGGACGACATGCGAGAAACCACAACGCCGCCGAGTGGCGAAGACCTCGACAGCGAGGACGAGGCCGGGGACGTTGGTGCTGGAGCCCGGGCTTGACCCTCGCTCCTCCAAAGAGCTAGACACGTCGTGATCCAGCGAGCCTTCCAACACCTTCCAACCGTGACATGGCTATTCGTTGCAGGCAGCCAACCAAGCATCTCACAAGACAAATCATTGCTTTGACTGTGGCAAAAACCTGACGTCCATTCGCGAGTTTGTTGGGTCAGTATCGTTTGAGCTCGGTTGCTTTACAAGTGGGAGTTGCGTGAACACTGTTGGGTGGAGCTAGCCAACAGCCATCCACATCAATTTGTCCCAAGCTTGCTTGATCAGTGCAGCTTTCGTGGTCGAAGCGCGCTAGGATGGAGATCCGGTTGAGAGTGCCTTTGGCTGCAATCTTCACAGGCCATGCTTTGTCAAGACACACGCGCACACACACACACACATACACGTGCTGGACATGGGCGCGAACAAAAAGTGTACTAGGCATACGAGTAGCTCCGTAGCTCCCTTTGATCAAATTCCAGGATTCGAAGTGACCGAAAGTATGCCAGGGCTACGAACTTCCTGCTTCGTGAAGGCAGCCAGGCAAATGGGTTTTCTGAAGAAAGTTGAGGCGTCGATTGAACACATGCCCGACGCTTGCAATTTGGCTCCCTGGGAATCCCCGCTAACAGATGGTCTAATGCAGCCGAGCTCTGCAGTGCCAGCGGACTTGCGCGGCGTGAGGTGACCGGGATGCCTTCGCCAAGACGGCTGCCGACCACGCGGGCATCGTGGGCGCCATCGACGAGTTCGACAACGCCCTCCGGCCGGAAAAGGGGGAGAGGAACGTGCCCATGGGTTTGTGCATTTTTTGGCATGCGGTCCATCGACTTGGACAAGCTTGTTCAGCAATCTGAAGCTGGACACCGCATGATTGGGTGCTGGGTATGTGTACTGACTTAAGCGCAACGCTCTCATTCGGGGTTTCCAGGTCAGGTGTTGCCCGACTCAAGCATGCCTGCCGGGATGGATGAAGCTCTACTTTGCAGGACGGGACTGGGGTTGCAGTACCGACTTTTAACCCGGCGATCGCAGTACCAAGGCTACAAAGGTGGCGCAGGGAAAGGCGAAGGATGTTGACGACAAGTTTGCCCGCTACAACGGCAGGCACGGGTTGCATGGCGATGGCTATGACACAGGTTGTGTTGCACCGCGCAGTGCGGGTAGAGGGTCAGGGGTTAGTGAAATAAATGGTGCCCTGATCGCTTGGAGGCGCGATTGGTGTTTGTGCTTTTTTCGGCCTTGGCATATGGAGGGCAGAAGGTTCATCGGACGACAATGGGGGCAATGAAGGGGCAGGGGCTGTCGTCGGACATTGCGGCGAACCTTCTGGTTCAACGCGACGGCATGTTCCACACCTGTCAAAGATGATCGGGGCTTTAAGCGCAAGACGGCGATGTCAGGATCGGAGAGCTGCATGAGGAGCTGAACAAGCTCACCGCCACGGCCAGGAGCCGCTCGGCGCTGTTCCAAAAACCTGTCCGCGAAGTCTAAAGCGGCCACGGTCGCCCACCGCAGAAAACAACACGCGTTTGAGGTGTTCCCTGTTACCCGTCACATGTTGTGCCATTGGGTCGGATGGCAAGGTACCAGGTAAGCTGCCGCATGGCCTGAGGTTACCATTTGCAGACCATCAAGTGGTTCAAGGATGCGGAGAAGGACAAGTGCCTTTGAAGCAAAGGGACCAAGCACAATTACGTGTTGGGATTGGCTGTGTGATACTTCCGCTTCGCACGCGCAGCAAGCTGTCTAGTTCAAATCGAGCCATTCCAAAGGCTGCTATATTCGAGCAGCGTACATACCATGCCCATGTTTGGCTTTCAGTCACTCCAAGGTACTCGCCAATCGTGAACATGCCCCTGGACACCTTCAAGATTTCCAAGAGCCCAGACGACTTCCCACTGGAGTCCGTCTCAGGGCCTTGAAGCTGAAGTGGCAGGCTTGTCACTACTGTTTCCAGCAGGCAACCCTGGGGTCATGGCAAGCAGGCAGTGCGGAGGAGCATTTAGGCAGTCTCACCTGGGCCATGGACAGATTTGCTTCCGGCCAGACCTGAAAAAACTCCAACCGTGGTTTCCGGCGGGCTCATGTCTGGTGAGTGGCGGAGGGGGAGTGACATTGTTCGGACCTTCTGACGTTGTTGGGTGATTTTGGGTGCTCGGTCCCAATTACATGCTTGTTTGCGATATTGCCTGACTTGATGGGGGCGTCGTCTTGCAACTTGCGACAGGCCGGTTTTACATTTTCATTTGTGGTGCTGTTATGCGCCTCCTTCACGTTTCACAAGTGCTGTCAAGTTTACGGTGTCTAGAAATTCTGATTTTTGATGTTCTTGTGCCTTGGGGCTCTGCTTTTCTTTTGGGGGGCCCGTGCCTCGTACACGGGGAACGCGCAAAGAGATGATTCGGACCGCCAAGCTTGGGCTCAGCAGGCCTGTGCCGGTCCCCAGGCCGTTTTTGCCCGCCATTTGGGACTTACCCTCATTGTGGGGTGGGTTGTTCCGTGCCAACGAGGAAACCTGGTGATTCTTGCATGTCACGAGCTCCCTGACAGCAAATCCAGCTTGTGCAGGATCTGAGTCTGCAGTGCCCCTGGTCATATACCATGCGCAACATGTCACAGACAACTATGTTTTATGCTGAATCCCAAGTCTTTTGTGTGCGCCCGGGTCACTCCCCTGCTTAGCCCGCCGCCTCATGGTGCCATGCTGCCACTTGTCCCGGAGAGCCACTTTGGCCTTTGGCTGGACCTGCTGGAGCTTGCGCACGCGGAGCAGGCGCAGCGCGCGCATGAAGTCCTTAGCGCACCACATCTGCCCAGAGGAGTTACAACAAATTTGCGCCCATGAAGTCAGCAGCCATTTCACCAGTTTCATTCTTTCCAACACTTGCCAGTGGATGTATTCCTCGTTTCCTCCTGGAGCAAAAGGGAAAGAGGTTTGGTATTGCCTTCTTGAGCCTTTCTTGGTGACTGGTGCGCGTGCTGGCCTAAAGCTGGGAACCTGTGCCAGCCATTTGTGCCAGGGGCTGGTGCGAGGGTACCGCCAGCCGGGGACCTGGGCCGGTAGTTTGGACAGGGCCGAACCCGTTCCTGAGGTTGGGCCACCACACGGCTTTGTTAGCGTGCTCGTCGTGGGCACTGTGGCATTGTAAATATGTATTCCATGCCGACATGTGCTGAGTCCGCTTTTTTTTGGGGGTAAAAGGTTGCGACAGGCGAGCGGGCGAGGCCGCTCGGGTTGAAGACTGAGGCTTGCGCCGGCGTGCTACCTGGGCTTTACACTGGGAGACAGGTGCCAGTCGGAAAGGGCTGTTTGTGGGCGTGCTTGATTCTCTGACCTGTCATGTCCGATTCGCTTTTCCTGTAGTTGACATGCTTCGGGGTGGTTTGTTGAAGCAGATACCCAAGACCCCCAGCACAGCAGAAAGTCCACAGCAACGCGCGCAGGCACGCCTGTCCCGCGGAGAACGCGAGCTGGAGCCTGTTGCTCGTGGACCCCGTGCTGCAGCAAGCTGCTCGGGTTGCGGGCGCGGAAGGTACGGTGCGGATCATGGCGAGCACTTGGGTGCCCTGGCAGCTTGCGTTGGCTGGTGCTATGGGCCGCTCCCGTGCTTGGGCGATGGGGTGCGTGGACCCTCTGAGCAGCAGCTATTTTGGATGCGGCTTTGGGGGGGAGGGCATCAAGCTTATGTTTAGCAGGCGCGAAAACTCAACAACAAAGGATCGTCACCAGAGTCATCACAGCGCGTTGCAGGAGAATCACTGGGACTTTGAGATTTGGAGTCATTTCATTCGTTGCTTGGGAGTCATTGGCGATAAAGACCGACTGAGGCGCTGCGCCTCGACCGCAGCCCTGCCTGGCCACCTGCAAGCCTGCTGGCCGCTGAGCGGCGGCTACTCCGTGGCGCGAGTGGCGCCTGGGCCCTCGAGGTGGCCTGGGTAGCAGCTGGCGGGGAAGGGTTGGCTTAGTTGGATTCTTGCAGGTTGCCTTGTGAAGGCTTCCGTACTTTGGGGTCCCCAACTTGACCCTGGTTTGCTGAGGATGTGTACTCCCGCGGCGGCAGCTGTCGACTGGCGGTAGGGTCTGGGCCGGTGCTGGTGCACGACAACTGCCATGGCGAGGACTGGGAGAGGAGGCAGGGAGCTCAAGCTAGATGGGCTTCAGGTAAACAAATCAGGAAGCCGTGGCCTGTGGCCAGCCTGCAGCTTTGGGATGGGTCTTGGTCTGCTGCAAACGTCTCTCTGGCTGGCTGGCAGTCTTCCCAGAGCCAGGCTCCAAGGCCGCTGGCTGCACTGCCCGCTGAACGCTCCATTGGCGCTGCTGGCGGTGTCCAAGGCAGGGCTCTTGCGAACGATTGCCCGCGTAGCATGAACTGACGGCCAGCGAGATGTAGGCTTGGCTGTGGTTTTAATTCCCTGAGTGCTGGACCTTTGGCCCAAAGGAGCCAACATCACACTGTGCCATTGGGAAGCTTGGACGATTAGTGCCTTCCCTGAACCACGGCAGATAGGGATGATTCTTACTTGGAACCAAGGCCCGTTGAGTCCAGATCACAGCATTGCGAGTTCCATGCAGATCTCCCTTGTTAACAACCCGCTTGCTTGTCAGCGCAGGGACGGCGAGTGACAAGGGACTTGCATGATCATACAATCGCAGTACTGTTTGTCAGGCACAAAACCTCGGGCTTTACCTTTGTATTTTCAATTGGCTTTGCCCAAGCACCCCCCCCGGAGAGGTGGTCATTCTTTCGGCGCATTTTGCCGAGCGAGGCCGGGTCCACGGCGGTGGCGCGCTGGGCGCTGCAGGTGGACTTCCCCAAGGGCCGAGACCTGGCGCTCATGGCGAGGCGGCAGATGCGTGGGTCGAAAGAAATGAGCAAAGTTGTCGTAAGATATCCTCCCCAGCGTTCACTTTGCCGCAAGACTTTGCCATAGCCCCTCAGGACCTGGGCACCCCATGCGCCCAGCAGCCGCCAGCGCTTCCTGGACTGGGCAAGTCGCTGGCTCTTTCCCCGGCCCGAAGCGCGTGTGGGACGCCAGCTGCCGGCTGAAGACGTAGAGCGCTTGCGGCGCCTGGCAGCTCCGTCGCGTTTTGGGGCACGGTCCTTTGGGGCTCCCAAGAGGCAGTGCCTGAGGCTCGGTCTGAAGGCGAGGTGGGAACGGGCGCGGGTTTGAGGATGTTTCCAGTGAACATGCTCGCGAGGTGGAGTCACAGGAATCATATTAGAGTAGAGGCTGTGCTTTTGCACCCCTGATCCTCCATGTTCGAGAGAAGGGTTTCTCTCCGAACGAAACTAGTTCAAAGATCACACCTATCCTATCCACTCCATGCGGCACTTGCTGCATCGGAGACATACAATGGCTGGCCAGGAAGCAACCCAAAGGCATCTAAGGATCAATGGGGCAGTTACAAGGGCCTGGTTTTGGCCATTATCCCAGCAGTCCAGTAAGTTGTCGACCCTTTGACTTTGCATGGGCGGCTGGGTCGCCTTGAGGACCTGCTGTCGGCACGGCAGGGGCCGCCTCAAAATCGCAGTGGTGAGGAACCCCTTCGCCCGGTGCTTGTCGGCGTACCGGGCCATGTTCGCCGGGGTGCCTGGTGTGGGAGGGGGAGGGGAGGGATCTTCCTTTAAAACCTGTGGGCCAGGATTCCTTCCAAAAGGAAGGCTTTAGGTGAGCTGCTTCAGAAAAGCTTTTGCATACATGGTCGGCTGGCCACACACAGAAACATTTTGCTAGCAGAAAGGCTTTCCTGCTGGCAAGCTGGGGGGGCGCTTCACAGACTTGGGATTTTATTATTGAGAATCTGTCCCACCATCGGTGGTGGTTATGACAAACATTTGGTGGCAAGGAATCTCAAAGTGTTCACGGGCTGAACTTGCCACCCGGGTGGTCGAAGACAAGGGAGCTTTCGTTTCACTTCCGTTTCTCTCTTTGGTGGTTTTCAGCAGGGAGCCAAAATGGTTTGAGGCGCAGCCAGGCCTCATTTGCTCAAACCATTTGGCCGCGGACTCACTGAGGCGCCCGCGCGCTCCGGCACGGGCTGGGTCAGTGGCGGCTTCCTGGGCCGCAACTGCTCAGCACGGCAGCTCGGCACAGGATTTTGGTGTGCGACTTGCGGTGGGTGACGAACACCGAGGGGTGTACTTGAAGCTTGGACCACTTCGGCGCCGATGTCTCGTTGTGCTTTGGTTGCTGTCTACATCTGGTGCCCAAGTGATAGCGGCCAGGGAGCAACGGCTTTGGAGGGCAAACCCATCCAAATCCAAAAAACACATGGTGTTTGGACCAAGCACATTGGCCAGACCGCGGCATACCTTGTTTGTGTGGCCACTGCTTTCCGTGCCGCGTTGCAAGGGAGGACCTCAGCCACTTCCTGGCCTTCCTTGGTACAGCTGACTTCCAGCTGGGCGCAACCGGTGCTGCCGAGCAATCGGTGCGGGTTGTCTTCCAAGCAGGCCGGCCGCCACGGACAAGGGGGTCAAAGGAGGCAAACACAAGCGGGTAGCAGGTGAACATTTGCGGGGGGCAGGGTTTCCCAAGTTCTCAAAGCTTGGAAACGATGGGTTAACTGCCAGCAACCCGCAGGGCTTGCCGCTGTATATGTTTCCTTCGGCCTTTTGAGCGTGTCTTCGCACACGACAGCCACAATTTGCCCAAGTGCCGGGGGTGTGGCACAGAGTCAGGCGACGGCTGGGATTCGACCTGGCTGACACGACAGAAGCTGTACAGCCTCGGAGTTCACGCGGGGCCACTGGACTTCAACCGACGCTCGGCGGATGTTTTTATGGTCTAAACTTCCTGCTTAGTTGGCCTCCGGTGCCGGCTGTCTGGGTGGATTTGGCTTTGCGTTTGGTGGGCGGCCAGTGTTCTCGGTCTGGAGATGACGCGCTCTCAGGTTCGGGGCTGCAGGGCTTTCAGATAGCCGGGGCCTCAGGGCAGCGCAGCTTCAACTTGGGGTGTCCCTTTATTGAATGGAATCTCTTGTTGACCGACCCGATGTCCCTCTTTCTCGGAACTTTGTTTGTTATTCGCTTTTTGTTGTTTGGCAACGTGTACGCCCAGGGGATTTCCTCAGTTCGTTGGATGCGAAGCACTCACAATCCTGAGGTGCACCTGGAGACGCTGCAGGAGGACCTGGCTGCGCTGGCGGAGCCGCTCTGCCAGCTGGGCTTTTGCAGGCAAGTCGGCCAGGATGCTTGGCAATGGCTCATGTCACCCGAATGATCTCCGGACAGCGGAAAGGCAGCCATTCGTGGCGTTGACTTCTTGGGCCATGCAGGTCGAGTTGCGAGGCTGCAAGCACAGTGCATGCCTCCGGCAGTGCACGCCGATTGTATTGTTGACTTTTATGGAGGTTGCTAGGCTGTTGGTTTGACTTCTGTTTGCTTTGACCTTTGAGCAGTTGCTTTCCTGTCCCTTCCTGAGTCTCGAGCAGCTAGGAGCTCACTATGGCTACATAAAGCTTTTGCGCGCAGAGGGGAAGCCAGTCTTCAGCATGGCTAGGCCCCTGCCTCCCTTCCTGCCCGCCAACGTGGGCAGACCCAAAAGGCACGGAGGGGTCGTATTGGAAGTGAGCGCCCGGCCTGGTCACCGGGGCAAAGGTCCTAATGAGTCGTTTGTAGACCTGGCTTTTCAGGTTCGGAGCTTCGGATCGACGGCCCAGGGCGAAAGCGGCGGAGCTGGCAGCTTTGGAGGGGGAGCGGGGCCGTCTGCAGGGAGCCCCAGCTCAGCGGGGGGCCAGGCCTTGGCCATTCTGGTGGCTTTACTTTTTCTTCAGCCAAAGCATAGGTGTTTGTCGCGAGCTTGCCTCTAACTAAAACAGTTGAACGGCAGCTTACGCGTGGTTAAATGAAATGTTTGTGTGCCATGTATACGTTTCAAGTTTCATTCATGAAGCTTTGCCCAAAATAACAAGATGCAAGTCTCGTTTTGCCAGCAGCCTGGTAGCTGAAATTGGAGCTAGCACCTCGCAGTTGGGCCTACACCTTGAGGCAACCACTGCATAGCCGCATAGCCTAGCCAACCACTATAGGAAGGGGTCGGAAATACAAGTCAGGCAGCCTTACACAGAGAGTAGTCACCAGAGGTTGAAGACGGGTGCGGCTTGGCAACTGGAGGCTGGCCCGGTACCGCCGGGACTTTGCGCTGGGCTACTCCGAGGATCCTGCTCGGATGCACGAGGTGCTGAGAAAAAAGGCATTGCAGGGGGAGCGTGCTGGGAAGGGATCGGGATGGTATGACTGTTTGACGCCAAGTGTGGTTTACGATGCCGTGGGCTTGATGGGGACCTCTGCTCGCCCGGCCTCCACTGAAGGTCTTGTGTGTCTGCATCCTTCCGCGGCCATTGTGCTGAAGAAAACGGCGCGGTGGACACCTTGGCGCGGCCTAAAGCCGGCGGCGGCCCTCAGATTGAGTACGAAAATGATTGCCAGCTTCAGTAGTATTTGGAGGTATGGATGCCTGAGACTGTCTATGCCTAGAAGGTTACTGGCTTGTGTTGCGGGGGGCCGTGCAAGCTTCCAACGGCTCGCTGAAATTTCCGCATGGGTCAGTTTTTTTCAGGCTGGCTTCTTGCCTTGTGCCAGCCATGTTGATTACTGCACCTGTCTCGGCCCACGGCTCGAGGCGCCTCCCTGCGCTGAAATCGGATGCTGGCGCCGTCGAGGCCTGCGCAGGCCCTGCGTCAGTGCGCCAGAGGCCAAGTGGGAGATCTCTTGCGCTTTACGCCTGGAATGGGTTGCCGGAAAGGCTTTGAGGCTCTGGCCCGAAGAGCCATGGATTGCGCCACAGCAGCACGGCGGAAGAGAGTAAGATGTGGAGTCCAGAATCCGCAACACACAAAAACCACCCAAGAACTGTGAAAGCTGTTTGTGCCATTGTGTTCAACATGGGAAGCCGGCGGCCGCGCGTCGTTGCCGGCCCAGGCCCCGCTGGCGCGCTCCAGGCCAAGCCATGCGCGTGCAAGCAGCCGACTGGAAGGCCAACGTGCAGGGAACAGTGTGAAGACTTTGTTGTACAACAAGTTTTTGCCTATCTCTGTGTTCGTTTGGCTGGTGGTGTCCTCATGCCTTCTGTTGTGTTTTACTCGCCCTTAGTTGCCGCTTTCCACAACTGGAACCTTTGAGAGTTGAAATCATGTTGAGTTAGCCTGCTGGGGACGGTGCCTGTTGTTTGCCCACGGAAAGCCCCCCCCAACAAAATGCACACACACACACACACTCTGGCTTTCTCGTGAGCTGAGCCTTTCTTCAGCCCAGCTTGAAAACTGTTGGTTCGCAAGGCAGTAGAGCACATGTGCTTTTGGACCATTTGGCTCGGTGTGCTCATGCTCAACTGAACACCTGATAAATTCACGGTACTTTCTGGCAAGCACGGGCAGGTAGTTTGAGCCGTTCCAGGGGGCTTGTGCAGCGCGATCTCATGTCCAGCGTCCTGCAGGGCGAGGTAGTGCAGGTAGGGGAAGATCGGAAGGAAAACGCAGTTGTTCTGCCTTCAATTTGCGAAGTGGGTGGCCCTTCTCACCCATCCCAGGGCTCCGCAGCAGCACCCCGGCGGCTGCGGGGCTTGTGCTTGCAGCGGCAGCTGCGGCCAGGCCAGCGATATCGCTCGAAGCCACATGCGACAGGGATGTCCAAGGCTGCTGCACAGGGCTGAAATTAAACAGCAACATTTAAAACATGAGGTTACTGCCAGGAGCGAGGGCGCCGGGCTCAAACAGCCTCACAGGCGCGGCCAGCGCCGGTCTGCCTGGGTGCTCGCGCGGGGGGGTGAGGAGGCGCGGGGCTTCGCTTCTGCTGGTTTCGGCTCAGCGGCAAAGGCCGGCTGATGTGATCGGGGCAGCTCTCGGCTTCACGTTTGCAAGTGGATTGCCAGAGAATTAATTGGGTGACGCCCTAGTTTCACTTGTGGGTGGCCTCGGAAAGTCTGTGCAACATTTGCTTCTGCAGTGCCCCAGGCACGCTTTGGGAGGGATCAGCTTCACTGAAGAAGCGCAAGTCGTTCTAGCGTTTGCGGCAAGGGTTAGAAAGAACCTCAAGGAGTAGGTTCAGGGTCATCAGCCAAGAAGGCTGCAACACTTTGTCTTCGATCATGCTGCTGTGATAGGCCTCGGTCCCATGGAAACGAGACTTTGTCCGGGCCTTTGAAAGAGATCAAGAATCCGCTGCTACCCGCACGTTACTTCTTGGGGGAGTGGCGGTTGGGGCGCCTTGCCAGCAAACGAAGCCGCTGGAGTTGGTGCGCTGAGAGAGGCGTGGGGTGGCTTGCCAGGCGGAAGCCAAACCTGACGCGCCTCAAACGCCAGGGGCTGAAGGGTAGGGACTAGGGTCAGGACGGTCAGGCCCTTCAGCTTGTTGCAGCTGCCCAAACCAAAACGCAATTTAGGGCCACTCATGTCCTGTTTGTCAACCCCTGGAGTGATTCCATATGTAAGTAGGAGGCCCCACGCCCGTTTCCTGCCACCTTTCCCACGCTTCGGCCAGCGGGGCGTGCAGCGGCAGCCAAGGTTTAACACTGCCGTGGGGGGCCGGCTTCGCTTGAAGCAGATCCTCGAGGCGCGTGCCGCGGTTTCGGTTCAAGGCATCGGTTGGACTCGGGCGGAATGGTTTGCAGGGATGGGAGTTTGCCCTTTCGTTGCTGGGTAATCTCTTCTGGCAATGGTGGGCTGGATGATTTTGTGCCCAAAAGGGAGGAAAGAAGCATAGCATAGACAGAGAGGGGTCAGGCGCATTTGGCCCCTTGCCGCTCGCTTCTTCGTTCAGGCGCCAGACGGCGGACGCTCCCTGATCGGCCAGAAGGTGGTGGTGTGCGGCTGGGTGGGCCACTCAATGGTCTGAGCTACTCAGCACATTTAATGTGGTACAGTACCATTCTGAGCTTAGTGCAAGCGACTGTTGGGGAGGCCACCATGTTTGATTGAACTGCGCTCATCTTGGCCATGGCGTTGTGGAGCGACTGATGGACCGTGGAATTTGTTGAATGATCCGCTTCTATGACACTTTTTGCACCGAACCTTGGTTACCCGCTGGACCATCTGAATTCTCCGCCCTGATTTTGGACATGCCGGCTCCGGCTGTCCAGAAACCCGCACAAGCGCCGCTGCCGTTGCCGACACGTTTCTCGAGGTCCGCACGGTGCGCGCCCAGAAGAAGTGGGCCTTCCTGAAGGCGGAGGGGCACGGCTTTTCTTGATAGTGGTTGGAAGGGAGCCAAGGAGCTAGGGGTATCCAAATCTGCCTTTGCAGAGGGAGCTAAGGAGCTACCAGGAGAACTCAGGACATGGTACCGGACAAAACCTGTTTTGTTGCCTTTGGGCATGTTTGCGGGTTGCCATCGCTGCCGAGTCAGATGTTAGATTTGTCGATTGAGTCCTTACGGAGGCCCTTGCTAGGAGCGCAGAGGGTGACTGCGATTGTTTCAGTTTTTGTTGTTTTTGTTAAAGATGCTTGTTTGTGTCGGTTCCCTGCAATCCGACCCAGACCGAAGATACAATCCTACGCCCAGCCCAAGCCTGCGCACGCCAAACCAATCTTAAACATCATCCCTAAACCTGCCCAAACCACCAAACCCGGTCTAAACCAACCCAAAGCTGACTTTGCGTCAATGCCTAAATCAACCCCCAAAACTCGGCCGGCAAAGTTTTCCCCACACAGCTAAACCGCCAACCCCCCACAAACCAAACACGCTGCTCCTGTTATGCCAGGTGAACGACGGGACCACAGTGCAGGAGAGGGTCGCATGCGCCATATATTGATCTTTGCAGTTTTGTGGGCCTCACACAGCTCATTGGCAGAGAGTATTGAAATGTTGGCTTTCGCTTTCAGCGAACGCTGTTTTAATCAAGCTTCTCAAGCAGTAGTTCGAAGCGAGGATAACCCATTCATTGGCTTGTATGAGCGCCTTGTAAAAATTATCAAACTTGAAAAGCAAACCGGCTGGCGGCCCGCTGCGGGCGACCAATGCCTGCTACGCTTCATACTCCTAGAATGGCCTTCAAACTGCAAGCAGATTAGTTGAAGATTTCCTGCGCATGGCGGGAATGTGCCAGAAACGAAAAGGCATCTTCAAAAAATTGGCCTTTCGGCGCACTAGCGCCCACACACCAGCCATGTGTTACACTTGCAGGAGCTGCAGATTGTTGCGTGGGCCTTGTGCCAACCGGTGGCGAGGGAGGAAGGAAAGTGGTCCTGATTCACATGAGCTTAAGCACAAGTCCCACGTTGCGCAGGGACGCTTAAAGGAAACTTTAAAAGGCAAGAGATCCAGTGTGGACGTACAGAAGGCTGCATGAGCTCGTTTGAAGGGCTTTCCTTTAGTCCCGCCAGTCCATGGTCAGGACGGATGGCCTATGGGCCTATGGCTGAGTGAGACCATGTTGCAGCCGTTTCCATCCAGCAAGCGGCTGGCGAAAATACGCCCTTCCACCAGGCTTCATGCAGGTTTTGTACCCAAGGATCTCACGGAAGACGGCATGCTTCTTGGGGGAAAGCACCGGAAACTAAGACGTGCCATTGATGTGTTACTGCCACTGATTGTAGTGCCACCTCCCGACTCGGTCCGCCGCACGACAAGTTTCCCGGCATGGCGTGGCCGCCCCGCTGCGCTGCTCGGCTGTGGATGCGTACCCCATGTTCAAGAAGAATGACAAGGGCTGTCTGACTGTAGCTGACTCAACTGGCTGGTCTGGGTCTAGTTCAGGCAGAGACTGGGTTGCTCCAAAGCTCAAAGCAATCACCAAACCTCACAGCAATCACCAAACGACAAGAACAAGCAATTGGTTTGTTTGTTTTTGGCAGGATCTTCGGAGAAATCCCGTCAGATATAGCAGCCAGTGATGAGTACTAGAGGCTCATTGCCTCTGCGAAACCGTCCACGAGACAAACAATGTCCTTGATATGGCAGAACACTGATCTCTTTCAAATTGCCTTGGCCTTGATGAGACCTGCAAGACCGAGAAAAGTGAGGCAAGTTGGCTACAGCGCTGTGGCAGGCAGAGTGGGTGGTGAGCAGGGAGGGTCAAGTCTAGGTGAAGCCCTTTGGCGTCAGATGGCGTCGGTGGAGAGGCATTTGTTTGCACTCATGAGCGGGTGCCTAGTTTGACATTCGGCAGGCTTAGAGTAGCCTGCCGGGTGAGGGACAGCATTCCCAACGGCTGAAACCAAAGCATGTATGACATTGACATGCTGCGCCACCCGACGTTGCCAGAATTCCGGGAGACATAAATTGGCCACTCCATTTTGCAATGGTCAGAAAGATCCCCTTCGACCTCGCTGTTTTGCAAAGTCGTGTCAGTCCTGGCCGAATCCTGGAGTCGTGTGGCTTCTTGATTTGTCGCTGAATCATGCTGCTTGTGCAAGGGTAGTCTAGTGTCAAGCTGCCCGGGTGTCACATCGACAGCAATACCTTGGCATGTCATTGAAAGAGCGAAGCCCAGCCCTTTGATCCGCCAGGGCCCTGCACTCCGTGCCTCCTTTGGCACCTCCGGCGCGGTGCGCACGGACCGCACGCCCGGCGTGGGCACTGCACCCAGCGCCGCTGAAGCCGCTGGCGCGGCAGGCGGCTCTTGGTGTCGGCGTTCAGTTTTTTTTTTTTTTCATGTTGTGGGGGGGATTTAGGACATTCGGGGCTTGGGGCAAGATGCAGATTTGCCCAATTTTTGCGAAGATGAGAAGCTGAAGATGGTGCAACTTGTTGTTGCCACCCCATGGCCACATGGCGCAAACAGAGGGTGATAGACTTCTCTTGTCTTGCAGATGTGGCCACTTTGTTTTGGCAGCAATCTGCGCCAGGCGCCTGCGCCAGGTGCTGGGTTGTTGCAGCTGCGGCCGCTTTCGCATGGAGGCTGAAGCTTTGCTGGGCTAGGAAAGGCATAGGTGCAATTTAGAGTCCACGCGCACTGCTAGGGCTGTGAATTTTGAAAGGCTGCACAGCACGCAAAGCACATCGACACATAATTTTACGTACCCTAATTGGCACTACCAACGCTACTGCTGCTATGGCGATGACGACCACAACTTTGACTACACAACTGCTACAGCTACCGCTACACACACTGCTCGCACATCGCCTTGGGCCTTAGGCCCTGCACACCTGCAAGCGGATTTGAACATGTTTTGCAGTCCAGTAGCCCAGCAGCTTCTCGTGATTTCTCATGCCATAGCTGCTGGATCTGCATTTGAATTATGTCGATTCACACGTCTGCAAAAGACATACAGTGAGGGGTATGCCTACAAGAACACACCTGCAAAGGAGCAAGGCGGGCTGAAGACACAAAGAATGGGTTCCGGCTGGACTCATGGGGCAAACCAGTAGGCAAGGCCTCCTCACATACCTATGTAGCAGGATCCCTACAGAGTCGCCCGGTACATGCCGCCAAGTCAATTTATACTATATCTTATACTCATGAGACTCATAATCGACGTCTGTAAACATGGATTGTTTTTTGATATGCATAGTAGAAACATGATCTTGGCACCTGTGCCAACAACTTGTTCCCCCCTCCCCCCCTGGATTCCTGCCACAGCACCGAGCCCCAACCACAGACCGCGAGCGGGGGCCGGATGCTCCGGGACCGCCGCCCATTCCGCCGTGCCCTGGCTGAGAGTCCAAACTGTGGGCGGAGCAGGGTCTCCATAAGCTGCACATACGGGCATTTCCAGGAAGTTTGTGTGTTGTTTTTCTTGATCCTAGTGCCTTTTTGCAGACAAGCGCAACTGCAGACGCAACAGCGACAACCACACATCATGAAAAGCAGGAAAAATGAGACATGTTAGACTGTGCTGGGGAATCTGCAAATCTGCCAAGGTACTTCGTGGAAGTCTTCCGGGGTATGGGCCAAGTGGTCTTCTGCAACAACAGCTTCTCGGGAATCCTCATTGCAGGGGGGCCTAGCCTGCTGCTTAAAGGGGTTCCTCCAAATAAACTTACAGTATTCCAGCGCTGGCTTGTGGTTGCGCAGGCTAGCCGCAGTGACTGGCCCTGCCCTGGACTTCCTTCCAATTGGAGTTCGGTTTCTTTCATGGAAGGTTATTTTTTTTTGGATTTCTTTGCATTGGCTGGGGCGTGCACGGTGGGCGGCACTCACCTTAGCACCTTTCTCCGAAGGCCGCGGCTCTCTTCGCGGGCGACGCGCAGTGCCCCGCCAGCAGCATGGTTCGGGTCGCACACTTGTCGGCAGGTTTGTTGGGTTACTTGACGCCGTGCAGGGCTAGAATTCATGTTGTTCCGAGAGGACATAGATGTGCCTGATGTGCCCACAATGCTGGAAGAGGATGCTTGCGCACCGGTGTTGGCTTGTTGTTTGCGAATTGTCAGCATCCAGCCATGTTCGGCCGGTGTTGCATTTTCTTTTCTTTGGCGCAAACCGGTCCAGGACCGGTACCTTGGCGTTGCTGGGCTGCAGCTCGGCCACGGCGCTGGCGAAGCTGCTGGGGCAGAGCCCGCAGAACGTGGAGAGCGGCCTGGCAGGCGCTGGGCTTCCATGGTCGGCCGACGCGTGGAATGGGATGGGTGGTAGTGAACGTTGCGCTGGGAGAATTACGCAGGTTTTGTTCCCTTGAGGTTTGAGATGCAACAGCGCGTTTTGAAGGTTGTTGTGCATGTTTTGGAGTCATGGCCCCCATTCTGGTCAAACCGACCGGAGAGTGAAACAAGCCGGGAATTTCAAGACACATGACATGCCAAGTTCCTTGCGTCTTCGTCCATATGTCAGTAGATCGGATGCCTTGCATCAGCTCCAACTGCTTGCCCCAAGCGCCCATGCGACGGAGGCTACAACGGCGCCTTGGTGGGCTGCGCCCTCTCCGTCTTCGAGCCGGGCCTGGGGCTTTGGGCCAACCTCGCCACGCAGCTCGGGTCACCGGGCTGCAAGGGCGGCCACGTTGGGCAAGGCGCCCGATGCGAATTTGCGATGAAATCGCAGTACTTGCGGCTGGGGCGAATTGCCAGCCGTGAATTGCAGCTGGTGGGGCAAGTGGGTAAGTTAGCCCCGATGTCAACTCAGCGTTTTTCCGCGCTCGTAAATTCAAATTCGCTCATGTCCTGTGGATAGATGATGCAAATATTCAATACCAAATGCAGACAACGCAACCTAGTTGAGTGGCAGAATGTGCCAGGTTGGACTGCAAGTGCTTCGCTTTGGCAGGAAGCCTTCCTTCATCAGAAAGCCCTTGCTGCTTGAACATACCTGCTTCTCACAACAGACGAATCATGCCTGGCAATAGGCAAGTTCATTGCCCTGAGAGGAATCCGAACCAGCAAGGGCTTTATGACGTTATGAATATTCGATCTGGAACTTGCAGGACTCAGTGCAAAGGCAATCAGAGACCAGTCAAAAGCACTGCATTCTGCATCATATTTTGGAGCTGCTTGTGGCGGCAACAGCCAGAACACCATGCGCCGGTTCACCCGGCACTCTAACCCCTCAAGCCCGTCAATACATCAACGAGCTGCGCAGCTCCCCCCTCCGCACCCGACCGAGCGGTTCAGGTCTCCATGGATGGCACCCTTGGGCACAGCGGCACTCACCGTCGTGCTCGGCGCTGCCACGGCGCCCCTAGCGGCGACACCTGTCTGATAGGGGCTGGTTGAGGATGGGGTGCTTTAACGGCAAGGCTTTCTGGTCACATGATGTTGGATGGAAGCTGAAGAGGCGCGTTTCTTGGGGTGGCCGTGAGCAAGGCTTGCAACTGACACTGCTGCAGCTCTCAGGGCCTTGGGGCCGCGAATGGCTCCGGTGCCTCAATGGACCATCGCTTTCAACCTCACCGTGCTTGCGGTGCCTTGGCTTTAAGGCACACGTTGCAGGTTGTCCTTGCAATGTGGTGCCTCCTTCAACTAGCGTGTTCAAGGCGACGCCTTTGCGCTTTCTTTTGAAATGCTGGATCTACAGAGGCATGGGCCATAAGCAACGCCGCTTTGCTGCCAGGCAAGAGAGCTAGCAGCTAGCAATCACAGGACTTGCTCGCACCTTGGAAGTTTGGTTGCCAAAGCCACGTCTTTGGATATTTGTGATGGCTAACTTGGTTAGCAAATTGATGCCTACAGTGCCTACAGTCGCGCATGGACAGCTTGGCCTTATGCTGGTGCATGGTTTGCAGTTCAATGGGCCCTCTTCCGAGTGACGCCGTCCATTGCAAGGTTTGCTTCGGGCCCCGGATCATCCCAGATGCCTTTCGCATGAGTGACATGAGTCAATGGGAGGCCCCGGCCGAGGTGCTGGCCTTCTTCGCCCTGGCGGAGGGCAAGAAGGCGCCGCCCCCGCCGCCAGAGAAGAAGGCGCTAGACCTGGGCGCGTGGTTCAACCGCCCAGGACTCAAAGTTCGCGTAGTGGGAAAATGGCCGCCAGTACCGAGTCCTTTTCGTTTTGCCCTGGCGCACGATGTCCATGCCGGGAGGAATGCCGGTGGATCTCCTGGAGATGACGCTGCAGGGCGTCTCGCAGATCTTTGTGGTGCAGAATGGGTTCGCAGGAGTGGGTGGTGCGGTGCAGGGCAGGGCTGGTGGCAACCAAACATTCCAGACTGGAACATGTGGAAGGAAGGCACGGCAGGCACAGCCATTCATTGTGATGGAGGTTGGCAGGCGGGCCCTCGTTGTGTGAATATTGAATTCGGGCTCCCCGCTTTCAAATCTGGCCCTTAGCTGGACCCTCTATCCCGCTCAGCTCCCTCGCGGTGCTCCGGAGGCTTGATGATTCTGGCAGGGCGCCTTGGATGGATTTGGATGGTACTGTAAGCTGGCCACCGTCGGCGGCTGCGAAACCATTGCTTGTGGGGCAAGTTGTTTTCAGACTGGGTGGGGCTCGGCGAGGTCATGTAAAACTGGGTGTGGGCATGTTTGGAGAGTTTCTTTTTTCCAATGCAATCTCGGATTTTGCATGCTTCCAGTCGGACTTGCTAGATGGGCCCCAAGAAGTGTAACGAGGGATCCGTCCCCACGCCTGCCTGTTCGCGCCCCTTCGTTTTCAGAGTGAGCACCCATAGGCAAGCATCGTCACCTTGCAGTGGGTCAAGCATTCTTACATGCAGGTCTCTATGGGGGATGCCACAAACAGATGCCTCGTCAGTGTTGCTCTTGCATAGTGACCGCGGTTCGAGCAATGCAGATCGGCCTTCTTGGAGCTTCAGGAATCTGGGGTGTGCTGAGGAGATCTCATAAAGATCAAAGCCAGGTGGTCTCGCGCCCCTTTGAGTGGTAAGGTGTTAGGGGGGGGGCGCAATTGTCTTCAATTGCCAAGGCCCAATCATTCTCCTTGCTCCCAGCATCTCATTGAATGATATATGTTGGGGTGCCTTTCCAGTGCGGCTGAGGATCTTTTGCTATTCGCCGGCAGCAGCGGGGCTGACCTTTGCGGGATCCCTGCTGGGGAACCTCACTGCGATGTTCAGCGGTTGTGACATGGAGGAGGCGACCGTTTCCAGAAGACTGCAAAGCTGTGAGGGAGTGGGTTGTTTGGCAGGGGAGTGCTGAGCTCGACTTGAATATATGGAGTGACGGGAAGTCGCAGTACAAATTTACCTGACCAGCTTGCAATTTGCCTGCATAGAGTTTGAATTGGCGAATTTCTCGCAAGAGACGGCCAGGTGATGGACGGCCTTTGGGGCTACAACGCGGCGCTGACTTCACTGGCAGTGGGGACGCTCGCTTCTTCAATTGGGGGTTAAGAAGGGGTGCCCTTTGAGTTTAGGCATCAAGCCAAGGTGTTTCATAGGGTTGCCGCGCTGACACCATTTCCAAAACATTTGCAGTGAGACTTCAAGAGAAGTTTGAAAGCGCCACTGCCCGGGCCAAGATTTGTTACTTCCCACGTAGGCGGGTTGCAGTGGCTGCATTGACCCTGGCACAAAGAGCAAGCGTCGGTTCTTCTCATTTGGAATAAGCAATCACGGGACCGTAGGTTTTGGTCCGTGTTTCCAGTTACCAGGGTACCATGTTGGCTACCAATGTTTGACCGACCGCAAGCCAAACGATGCATTGGCTGAGGATATTCTTTGTGCCGCTGGGCCGGGAGTATTATGCCCTGGCCTGTGCAGGCGCTTTTTTTTTCCCGAAAGCATGGCGAAGGGTTCTTCCGCTGGGTTCACTTGAGTTGTTCTCATGAGAGTCATTACAAGGTGTCATTGCAAGGAATCATCATCATGAAAGTCATTGCAAGGAGTCATTGCAAGGAGTCATTGCAAGGAGTCATTGCAAGGAGTCATTGCAAGGAGTCATTGCAAGGAGTCATTGCAAGGAGTCATGGCAAGGAGTCATTGCAAGGAGTCATTGCAAGGAGTCATTGCAAGGAGTCATTGCAAGGAGTCATTGCAAGGAGTCATTGCAAGGAGTCATTGCAAGGAGTCATTGCAAGGAGTCATTGCAAGGAGTCATTCATTGCAAGGAGTCATTGCAAGGAGTCATTGCAAGGAGTCATTGCAAGGAGTCATTGCAAGGAGTCATTGCAAGGAGTCATTGCAAGGAGTCATTGCAAGGAGTCATTGCAAGGAGTCATTGCAAGGAGTCATTCATTGCAAGGAGTCATTGCAAGGAGTCATTGCAAGGAGTCATTGCAAGGAGTCATTGCAAGGAGTCATTGCAAGGAGTCATTGCAAGGAGTCATTGCAAGGAGTCATGAGAGTCATTGCGAGCTGCGCATGGAGTCAAGTGCAAGTTGCAAGTGCAAGGAGTCAAGTGCAAGTTGCAAGTGCAAGGAGTCAGGTGCAAGTTGCAAGTGCATGGAGTCAAGTGCAAGTTGCAAGTGTAAGGAGTCGAGTGCAAGTTGCAAGTGCAAGGAGTCAAGTGCAATTGACTTGCGAGGAGTTAAAATCTCTTCTTAGGGCGGCGGGGTAGTGCCGACGACACTACACGAAAATCGACCCTCTGCGGGGATCGGCGTGGTCGAGGTGCAAAAACCCATGGTTTTTTGCGATTTCTGCGGTGCTCGCGCGACCCTCTGCGGGGATCGGCGTGGTCGAGGTGCAAAAACCCATGGTTTTTTGCGATTTCTAAAGTGCCGCGCGACCCTCTGCGGGGATCGGCGTGGTCGAGGTGCAAAAACCCATGGTTTTTTGCGATTTCCAACATGCCCGCGCGACCCTCTGCGGGGATCGGCGTGGTCGAGGTGCAAAAACCCATGGTTTTTTGCGATTTCTGCGTTCGCGCCCTCTGCGGGAATCGGCGTGGTCGAGGTGCAAAAACTCGAGGTTTTTTGCGACTTTTGTTGTTCGAACTGGTCCTCGGGAGTTGTCTCGTGGTTCGCGCGCCTGCTCCCGGAACCGGCGGGTCGCGGGTTCGATTCCTCCCTGGTCCGCGGGCGGGCGTCGCAAGATGCAACTTGCATTTTAAAGCAACTTGCGCAGAGCAACTTGCGCAGAGCAAGTTGCACAGAGCAACTTGCGCAGACCAACTTGCACCGACCAGTTTGCGCAGAGCGCCTTGCCTAGAGCAACTTGCGCAGAGCAACTTACGCAGAGCAACTTGCACAGAGCAACTTGCACAGAGCAGCTTGCACAGAGCAACTTGCAGGGAGCGCAATTTGCACAGAGCAACTTGCAGGGAGCCACTTGCAGGGACCAACTTGCCGGAGCAACTTGCGCGGAGCAACTTGCGCAGAGCAACTTGCACAGTGCAACTTGCGTAGAGCAACTTGCGCAGACCAACTTGCACCGACCAGTTTGCGCAGAGCACCTTGCCTGGTGCTGTCTCGCGCTTGCTTCACAAATGCTTCGTGTAGGGATGCAGCGTTGGGCCGACCTCGCTTGCGATGTTCTGCTTTCGGGCCAACCGTGGTCTAGTTCAAACATGGCGGGAAAGCGCCAGATCTAACAAAGGCAAAACAGGCGCAGGAGCCAGCTTACAACTACAAATTAAGTTTGCACATGGTGGCTCATCCCTTGTTGTTGCGAGGCCTTCAGCCATTGTGGTATGATGCCGGTGGCAATAAATCAGGGCTTGCTTGGGAGTAAGACTCGGAGCTCATGTGCGTTGGGGTCACCGCTTTCTGCTCGCAAGCAGCTGGGGATGGTCGTCAACCAGCTGGGTTTGTCTCAAAATCAGAGGCTTTTCCCACATGGGTGGTGTTTTTCTTTTTTTTCTTTTTTTCCTTCCGACCAACGAGGGCTGTGCCAAATCGGGCAGGCGCGGTGGCGGCCACGGGCGCCACGGCGGTGTGCAAGGCGTTGCTGGCGAAGGCGCTGCTGCCGCCGATGACGGTGCCCTTCTGCGCGGTGGCGCCCTTCGGCTTGAGCTCTCGGGATGGACCTGCCTTTGCGCTTTGCGCTTTGCGCTTTGCGCGCGGGCTGCCCGGGGTGAAATGCGCTTTAGTTGGGGGATCCATTGTTTGAATGAGGGACGGGCGAATGTGGGAAGGGGCTGGAGTGGCTAGAGATTTTCTCAAGTGAGGCTGAGTGGCTTTGATGGTTTCGTGCTTGTATGCTCGTGTTAAGGTCCGGTTGCTTCTTGCTGGGCAATCGCCTGCCTGGCCTGAAGTTGGCGCGAACTCCCGTCTCCCCAGAGATCAACCACCATGCCTACCATGCCTTCTGAGCGGTGAGCTGAGCGTGGGGACGAGTGAGAATCGGCGGGGTGCCATTCTTAAGGGATAAAGGCAGCTGATGGTGGAAGTGGTAGAGCTGGGGTGCGGGCAGAGTGGGGCTGCGTCTTTCGCAGTCTCGAGGCTTTTGGCCGTCAAGGGCTTCGTGCCTCACATCTTCCTGGCTGGCCGATGCGTGTGGTTTGGCTTGGGTCGCCTTGTCTCTGGCACAACAATGCCACAGATGCATTGTGTGTTTTCAGAAGCAGTTGCAAGCACCACTGCGCGCAACGAGCCGTAGTGGGCGGCTCACCTGCGGAGAATGACGAGGCCATGCCTGCGTCGAAAAGACATCGCTTTGCATCTGGAAAATGGGCCCTAGAAAGAAAAGTGCCGGGGCAGCGAATGTCGGCCGTTTGACTGGGGTGTCTCCAGGTTGATTTCACGGTTTGGGGTTAGGAAAGTAGGAAGCTGAGGAAGCCTTGCCTCCGCTATGGAGCCCAGGTCGTGGCGGAAGCCGAGGGCTTCGAGGCCGCTGGCACCCAAGTTGATGCCTTCGACGTGGGCGCGCTTGTTCTGGGAAGGGCTGCCGTTGGAAGAGCTGCTTTCCCGGACTTTTTCAATAGTTGACTCGGTGCTTCTATCCCCTAAAGATGACTGCGTCTGCTGACTGTCAGCAGCCCTGTCGCCGGCTTTTTTCGTCTCCACAATTCAACCTTTCACGATGATTGAAGCGGTTTCTGCTCTTCAGTGGCCTGGACTCGGCTCCCCAAATCCTGAGGTCTGCGCCCAGGGCACCGGCGCGTCGGTGCGGGTGGAGGGGGAGGTGGTGGAGTCCCCGGCCAAAGGCAGGGACCGCAAAACGGGGGGACGGGGTGGCGCTAGCCCTGAATTGCCAAAAGAAAGAGGGTGGCCCAAGGGAGGAAAGAGGTGGATGGTGCTGCCAAGCACGCTGCCCTGCGGGGAATGGCGGTTGAACGTTGGGTTAGAGAAATGGGATGCCGCACAGTCGCAGGGCCAAGGCTTCGAACCGTTCCGCAGTCTAATCTATGTAAGCAGGTGAGGCAGACAGCACGAAACTCATGAACGAACAAGGTGGCAAGTTTTCCACATACGCGGGTCCCCTATCAGCAAAAGGAAGGAATGATACGAAATCAGAGTACACAGAGCATAGGCCGTGCCAATTCCTCTGCCAGGTCTCATGTTGATTCGGCGGAGAGTTCCGGTGGTTCCAGAGCGCTCGCCAAAAATCCGACTGGCACGGCACAGTGAAGGCGCCACACCCACCATGGCCTAAGGTGTATCTTCAAGCGGAAATGCGAGGAGGGTTCATCATTTGCATTCTTCACGTATCGACCTCCGCCTTCAACTCTTCCATTAACTTTCAGGCCAGGCCGTGGAGATCTCTTGCAGCAGCGCGGGGGAAGCCCGGTGATGGCGTTTTTTGAGCCAGGATTCTGAGAGAACTCCCAAGTACCACAATACTTCACAGCCAGGTACAATAACTGTTTATATGTAGCTTGCATCACGGCGTCTTTGGAGTATGGTTTGAACCTCCCCTTACTTTTTGAAACTGAACTATCTGCTTCAAAGCCCTTGCGGTTGGCAACCACTTGACGCGGGCGCCTTTTTTTCCTGGAGCCGGCTCTTCAGGCAACTGTTTGCTCTTTGCGATGATTGAAGTGCCCATTGCTCATTAGGATCAATTTTGTTAGCACCCGTGTGCTCCACCCATCTTCTCTTGAGCATCTCTTTCAGGCTCGGGCTTGGTGGATTTTGGGTGTTATTGTGAGTTGAGATGCCTCACATCAATAGCCTGCTGGCCAGTTTGCAACATGGGCACCTGTCACCTTTGTTCTGGCGGCCCAGGCCGAGCACCGGGCCCGGGCCCAAGCTGGCCAGTGGCTGGTCTGACTGTACGCGCATTCCCGCTGGAGCTTGTACGCGTTCTTTTGCAACGGGCAAGGCTGGAATTTGAGAGGCGCCAATTTATTGGGGGATCCTTGTTTTTGTTTGCAAAGCGGCCTACCGATTCCTATCTAGACGCTCGTGGTTCCAGGGCCCATCACATGACCATGACATGTGCCACAGCAGTCCAGCAACAGGACTAAAGGTCTCGACCAACTCAGGTCGAGGTGCTGGGAGCCGTCGAGTCCAAGGCGCCATGGTGACTTTTGGCAGTTGGGGCCGGCCTGCCCCGAGCGGTTTCTCCAAACCCGTTCATTTGGGGGGCGGTTTTGTGTTTAGTTGGCCGAGGTCAGAAGCCCTTGATGGGTCCTTGGGGAGGTTCAGAGAATGCACCTCACCATGAGAGCTGCTTCAGGGAGCCATGGGACCTGGGAATCGAGAGGGTTTTGTCCAGAGGCGGCTGACGCATGTGGATGCGCGCGGTCCACTATGGCTAAATTGGATTGAACAGCAAGCTGGCTGGTCCCCACCACCTTGCAGTTTTAGACGGGTTCTGCGCAAGTTTCCTTTTGAGAAGGAGTCCATCACCTTGACTGCTTCAGGCGTACCCGTTGGCCAAGAAGCCAGGACCCCCAGCACTGCCCGTGGGTGGTTTGGGTTCGACTGCCTGACCTACTGAAAAGGCCTGCTGCCAGATAGATGGGTTTCGCTTGCAGGTGGATGGGTTTTGCTGAGGGCGGCATGCGTTCAATTGAGGAAGCACAGCATCGAGTACTTGCGGGAGATCGCGCACTTGCGACCAAGGCGTCAGGGATGCGCATGAATAAAAGGGGGAGGATACAAGGCAAGGGCTTTGTCCAAACCTAGGCCATGAAAGTGCAAACTAACCATTTGGGGGTCCGTAATTTGGACACGCACGCCCGCGGATCCTTGTAAACAAGACACTGGGGAACACGCAGAGAAACCATGGCAACCAACAAGAACAATCCCAGAGTCGGATTTTTGTTTGGGGAATACTTGCTGGAAGTATATTGCAGGTGTTCTGCTAACTACTTTAAAGAGCCAGTGGCACAAGTGCGTGGTAGACATGCGCGTTTGAAGGCCTCGCTGTGGATGTATTGTGCGTCTTGCCGGGCCAAAGTTGGGTTCTTCATGTTTTTGAAGCCAACTTCCTGTAAACGCTGCTCAGCTTCTACAGGGTGTGTCAGCAACTGAGGCCGCGTCAGCTCCGCTTCTTTGGGTATTGACATTGCCGCAGCTTTGGCTCAGCAAGGCAGGCAGCCGGCAGCCGGACGAAGCGTAGAAGTTAGGCGGTCCCTGGCTCACCTCTGAAAGTCACGCCGAAGTCAAATAAGCATATTTGTGCTGATGCTATTCCACACGTTCATGTCATTGACAATCCTTTTGGCAAGGTCAACCCGCAAGTGCTCAAGCTGTGCAGCGCAACCATGCACTTGTGATGCCTGCCCTGGTTCAGCTGCTACTCAAACAGAACAGGACAGAAGAGTTGCTTCCACCACAAGACAGCGTTCTTCAGATTTTGGGTCAGGTATGTCAAGCGTGTCAGCTATCCCGTCCAGCACCCTACTTGAAGCCCACCCTCCAGTCGCAAGCTGCGGTCGGGCCATCTTGTCACGGACAGGCCAGCTGTTGATTTTCCGGGGCTCACAGCATGCGCCGCGCTGTCCCGGCGTTGGTGCCTGTGCTGCCGTTAGTGCCGCTGGCGTTGCCATGCCTCAAGGCCGGCGTGTCGTGCCGCTTTTGGTAGAGATTTGCTGCATCTTGGTAGAACCAAACATCTGCCCGGGTCGGCTTGACGTGCATTGGTAGGTTTGGTGCGAACACATCATTGCCATACTCGTGGGAAGGATGCCGTTTGGACCTGCCAGATGTATTGAGCCAAGCCGGCACACCTGGAGTAGCATCGCAGGTAATTTGGTGTTTCAATGGAGGTCGGGGTAGGCACTGAGCGAGATGTAGCATGTCGCTTTCCTGATGTTTTGCCTCTGTACCATGATTGCTAAGCAAGTGTCGGACTTGTCAGGTTGCTGGTTGCATCGGCGGCCTTTGTGGAACATGCTGAGATTTGTCTCTCCTAACGGGATTCAATTGCTAGTGTTTGCAGCAGCAGCCTCTACAAACCAATGCTGGCATTTTTTTCATTTTGCACATCGCCGGATAAACTCGCAAAGCTGTTCAAAGTGTTATTGTCACCGCTATCTCGCCAAGACAGACCGAACTTCTGCAACGTTCGTTATTTCGAACATATACAGTTCCTTTGACTTGTTGCTGGGTGCGAGGCGCGTGACCGTGCCAGAGCGCGCCCACTCAACTGCGAGCATGACAAGCGCTTTGAGCTTGTGGATAAGGCTCGGGAGGTTGGGGGCTAGGCTGCGATTCTTGGTCAAGGGCAGCTTGGCGTGGACTCAGCCTCGGAAGTTTCGGGAGGGCACCAACCTGGGCTATTGACCGTGACTGCCCGAGATTATCAGTGATGAGCTTCTTTTGCAATTATTTTTTGGAGAACATCGGTTTACATCCCATGGCGGTGCGGTGGATGGGCTTATGTAGTGAGGGGTTTCGTCAATCAAGCCCGTATGCTTTGAGCGGAGCCCGCAAGTGAGCTTGCACAGCTTGACAAAGAACCATATCCAAGGTGGACATAGCACTGGTTTGGATTTTTGTTCGCTCCCCTTTGCTGTGCCATGCCCTCCCTGCAAGAGGGTTTGGAGCATCGATGCTTGCAAAAGGCCAAGTACCTCCAGTCCAAGCGAGCTGCTTCCAACGAGTACTTCGAGGCAGCGAAGTGTTTGCCCAGCGGCCCCGGATTTGGGGTGACGGTGCTTGTTGACGACCGTTTGTGTTTCAGGCGGCTGCGGCATGTGTTTGAATCTTTAAGGCTTCTTGTTGTGCTGACCCATCAGCTTGTTGATGGAAGATGCATGCTGGTTGTGAAAGTAGGCGCAGATGACATGTTGTCCGTCATTGCTCTTCAAAGCTTCCTTGGACCCTCCGACGCTCACTGCAGTAGATCGGAAGGAACAAAGCTGAGAGCACCCTGGCACTGATTGTGGGGAGTCGGGAGTCGCACAAACTGACCCCGCAAGAGCCATCCGCAAACATTGGCAAACGGGGCCCTCTGGATGACGCATTGCACCCCAGGCGGCGGGGGGCATGCGCTGCTGTGACCTGAAGGTGGGCAGCGGCAGGGTGGCGGTGACGCTCGGAGTGAGACGAAGGGTTCCTGGCGCAAGTGTTCTCGAACCGGGCCAATGATGGCACGTGCCAGAAGAGGAAGAAGAACAGCTGGTGTGTCAATTCAGACCCGTGACATCGTTACGAAGCAAAGAGGAAGAAGAAGAAGAAGAAGAGGCACCCCGTCAACGCAGCTGTGATGGTTGCCGGGGATCGCGCTCCAGCTTTCCAGGGCGGCGGCCTGGCCATCCGTTGCCATCCGTTTGTCCAACTTGCGACCATGGTGGTTTTTCATCTCCAATTTTGTGGTGCAACTGCTTGACTGGAAATGATGCATCGCAAGGAAGGGAGTGCTGGTGGCAGTGCACTTTGAAGGCGCCCGGCTGCGAGTCACTGTCATGTGCCAGCCCTGCCTGCAAAACTTGCATAGGCAGGCCAAAACAATCAACGACACTTGTTGACCCGAGACCATCCCTGAAACAAGGGACCCCTGTCAAGTCTTGCGCTCACTGCCAAATCTCTGTCTGCAAGTGCGCTGCTCCCAACGCTGCACGGACCCGTGGGGTGAACGGGTCACGGCATGCGAGCCAGGCAAGCGCCTGAATGGCAAGCTGCTGGAAACCTCCTGGAGCCTTGGAAGCCCGCCCTGCATCGAGGCACGTTCTGCGCCTCGTCACGGCGAGGTTCAGGTATGCGGCGCGGGTGCCCTTGCGGCCATGTTGGGAAAGACTGCAGCCCTCCATCGTGCAACGCAAAAATGGCAGCAAGTTCAGCAACTATGAAGGGAGTAGCATTGGATTATTCCAGGTCTCAGCCAGCAGGCGCAGCCAATTGCGAAGGGGTTTCGAGTAGATAGGTGCGAACTAGGAAGGTAAAAACAATGTCAGTTCTTTGTCCTGAAGATGTCGGAGACCGAGAGTGATCGAAGCGTTTCGAGTCACCCAACAATGGATTCCGAATCCCGTTGCGCACTCTGCCCTCACCATCCTCTCGCCACCCCACGGCAGGCAGGCAGCACCCCAGACTTCCCGGCGCTGGGGGAGGGCGTGCTGGGCATGCGCGAGGGCGGGCGACGGGAGCTCATCGTGCCGCCCCGCCCGGGACACCCAGAAGTTCTGTCAGCGTTTCCTTGGGAGGTTGCGCCCTGATGGTTTCAAAGCTGGGAGGCGTTGTGGCCATGCAGGTCAATCTCATAGGCAGCCTCGTTTTGGGCAATGATTCCAATCTCAAGTGGTCATGGAGACTCCAGGCAACGCCAAAAACAGATTGAAAGCCAAAACGGAAAACACGACTAAATCAAGCTCGACAAAAAAACGAGACTGAACACACAGCCAAACTGGCGAATCAACACTAACAACACCATTAAGTCAACAGAAAGGGTTCCCTGCATTTTCCCAAGAGGGTCAACATAGGTGCCACAGGAACCTTATTTTGCTCTACACACTGTGAGTTCGCCGACTTCTTGAGGAAGCAGTGGCGGGCCCGACGGCATGGTACCGGTGTGAGCAGCACGGAGTGGTGCCCCAAGGCATGAACCGTGCCGGGGTGGAGGAGATCATGGCGTACACGCTGGAGCTCTTCACCGTGGGCTCGCCACTTGGACGTCACGATTGTGAGGGATGTGAATTTGACCATCGGCGATGGATGGAACTGAGGATGGTGAGGATGTAAGGCGTGTCTTGTTCCCTTGCCATGTTCATGGGAGTTGGGTTGAAGCACAAAAGTCCAGCGAGGAGAGCAGGCTTGGGTGACAGGGGGCAAACCCTGCATCAGGCCATATGGATGACGCCCTGAAACGCCACATGCTATCTGGCAGATGGGCAATGATCACATCATAGCATGCTTGAAGCTGGAAGCTGCCCAAAGCAACCCGAGAAGGGAATGGGAAGGTCTTGTGTAGCCCTCTACAATTTCCCAAGGCTCCTTGCTGCAAGCCAATAGTCTTTTAAGTGGACACATGGATTCGTGAAGGGTAGTCGATGTTTGTGGCAGACTTGGAGGGGGTCCTTACAATACTCTTTCCCATCTTGGCTCAGGAATCAGCATGAACCTCCTCCCGAGGAGCCACCAGAGCCGGCCACGTCGCCAATGACACGTGCCGCCCGGCAGAGCGATCTCACATGCCCACGAGCGTCCATGGCCACCAGTCAAAGATTGCAGCCTTTTTGGAGGGGCACTTCGATTTGGCTTAAACTTTAATTCCCGCGGATCAGCATTTTGAGGTGACCACTTTGGTGGTCGGAGCTCTGGAATCCTTCCAGAAGGGGTGAGACCCCAGGCATGCCGTTTGCTCCTGCGCAAGAATTAGACCCCAGGAGTCCAGTGCCCTTGTCCCTCTCTGGAATTAGTTGTAGCTCAGTTGAAGTCACTTGAGCTTTTCAACATCTCCCTGGATTTCCAGGGGCGCATCCTCAAGAGCCCCACTTAACCTACCCTTAACCTACCGAACCGCGGCTCGCTCAGTTCTGGCAGCGCTTGGTGGGCGTGCGCTGAACACCAAGTGGAGTTGGAAAAAACGCCGGGCGATGGCATCAGTAGTCGGCAGGAAAGGATAGCCGGCAGCAACTTTCTTTGGGTTCAAAGATTGAACTCGTTGAAACTAAATCAACGATGGGAGACACACACACACACAGACACATATTAGCCCATGTCAACGTCGCATCGCTTGCCTTTGGATCAACTTTGAAGATTTGCGCTTTCTGTACGCATTCCTCAGAATGGCGCCGCCGGTGTGGCAGGTCGAATCTCATCGGAGCGGTGAGCCGCGTGCGGAGCAACCTGGCCATGAGTGCGCCGCGGCAACTTCTCCGGAGACGGTCTCTGTTGATATTATCTTGGCTTTGCATGCCCTTTTTGTTGCAGTTGATTAGAGTCCCCCCCCTTCCTTTTCTTTTGGCAGGGCGGTCTATGTGACATATTCTGCATATCTATGCCTGAGCAATTTGGAAGGGGCAGGTTTTATGAGTCACAACTTGGTGCCGGGAGGTACGCACCAGTTCTTCCAAGACAGAGGCTTCCTCTATGTGCCGACACCTCGGCGGGTCCGAGTTTGGCACAGTTCCAGTCACGAAGCGTTGCTAGGGTCATTTGTGCTCCGAACTCTGAGCAGGGGAGGGCGACCAGTCCCGTTGCGAGGCACACGCCCATCATCACCACTGCGGACTGCGAGGGTGCCGGCGAGATGTTCGAGGTGGCTTCCCAGGCAGGGGGCGGTGGGGGCTCCTCTTTTGTGCGTGCGCGTGTTGCTTTAGAAACGTTTGATTGTTGTAGCACCACGGGTGGAGCCTTTGCTGCTCATTGCTTTGACGAGCCGAACCTGAGTTTATGAGATTAAATGCTTCATGACGAGCGTTAGCTATCGCAAACCCTTTCACACGCATTGTTTGACCACCACTTTTCAGCATGTGCAATGGGAATGGGTGAGCAATACTGCAATACGATGAATGGCTCTGCTGGCAATCCTGCAGCAGTTCTTTCACAAGGAGATGAGCGCCAAGGCATGACTGCCAAGGATCTCTGTGTGTGCGTGCGCGTTGCAGGGGAATACTTAGCACATGCACACTGGCAGCCAGGGGCAGGGTAAGGGCGAGAGCGGCTTCTTCGGACGCCCTGCCTATTTGACTGCCACGTCCTCAGGGCCCGAGGTCATGGGGTCCCAAGACCACGGTGGGAGGACTGTTGCCTTCATAACCGAGATCTGAAATCCCTCCGTGACCTTTCCTTCACGTTGGGCCATGCTGAGTTCCCCGGCCGGGAAAGGATGAGTGTGCGATCCCAAGCGCCGCTTGCCCGAATGAGCGAGAGAGCTAGGTCAGCGGCCAACTGGCTGTAGAGAACTTCTGCTGCGGCCTGGGGGATGCCGCTGAGCCCAGAGTCTGGGTCTGGAAGGTGGGTTCAATGCTGGGATTGGGCATCCTTCGCATGCGTTGCAGATCTGAAACCTTTGGACACCACGCCCTCACAATATGCATCGTTTTTTTTTTTTTGATACGGAAGCTTCCATGTTTCATTTCGAACAGTTGATTTGCTTGGGATAAACCAATGCCACCTCAACACGGTCTTTACTACATGAGTTCGCAGCAGTGGACGCTTGCGTATCAAGTGCACTGCAGGTTTCACAATGATCCGGGCCACCTCAAGAGCTTGGTTTTGGTTGCGCTCGGAAGGGTTCCACATGCCTGGTCAGCAGATTCCAGCTTTGGACCCTCCGGTCCACCAAAATACCGGTTATGGCCGGCCTGGAGTGAGAAGCGAAGCTCTTGAGAAGCTCCACTTGGTTGCCTCAAGGAATGCTGCAAGCCACAAGTGGTTCCCGGCAAATGATTCGAGCCGGCGGACAGCTTCCAGCGCACTGCCTTGAGGTCTACACCTTTGGTCCCACCTTCCGCGCGGAGAACTCCAGCGGCTCGCCTCCAGATTGGGCTGGGGGGAGGGAAGGGGGGGGGGTTTAAGGTGAGTAAATGGGGGCGAACAGGACAAGGATGCGAAAAACGATGCGACGATGGTGGGGATTACAATGATTGGGGGGCGGTCTTCATGTGCCAAGGGACAATCGGGATGAAATGAATGGGTCGGCATTTCTTTGCAGGGATCAAACCCCACCGCCTCTGCAAGGCACCACTCGGCACCTGGCCGAGTTCTGGATGCCCGCGCCCCAAGAATCGGCTTAGCAGCAGGAGGGAGAAGGCAGTGCGTCGGCTGCGGATGGAGGTCGAGTCCAAGGCATAGGGGCCAGTTCGAACTGTTGGATGCAGCTGGTCCTTCAGGGGCTTGTTGTGCCCCTCACTACGAAAGCATCCATGCCACAACCGGGAACAACCGGGTGATTGCGAACAGACAATCGGCGTTGGCTCATTACGCCGCAATTTCGCCGCTGATGTGAGGATCGAGCCGGAGATGGCCTTTGCCAACTTGACGGACGACATGGACTGCGCGGAGGCGTACATCAGGCAGGACGGTTTCCAGCTCGACTGGTTGTGGCTTTGGCATGCTTTGGATAGGAACAAGTGTGTCAAGTCAATCTGCGCGGCCGTCCCCGCTGCCGACCTTGTCGCAGGTATTGCCTCACCAACGTCTTAGAGAAGTGCAAGTCGGACATGGACTTCTTCAAGCTCAGGGTCGACGCTGCGCATGAACATAATGTGAGTTCGCCAGAGTGCCCAACCAACCAAGCAGCAGAGGCGGAGTTCGTATTCGTAGATGTTGCAGTTATGACGATGCTCAAAACGGCTGAACTTTTATGGTCGGATCATTTTTCATCCAATATGTAAGTATAGCCACGTTTCGACTTCATCAACATGAATTGAACATACGCACTGCAGCAACCACGCGCAGCTCAAGGCCATTGTACAAATCCGGTGTTGGCACAAGTGCTGGCGACTAGCAGTTGAGAAGCGTGAGCCGCGCCAAGGACAAGGAGGTCCAGGAGCTGTGTGGGCGGCTGGCGGGCGAGTTTTGCGTGTTGCTTGCCTCTTTACAACATATCATTGCCGTTGCTTTCATGCAGTTAATAATTCAAAATTGTGGACTTTGTTTTTTCAGCCATCCTTTGGGAGCGGCCATTCTGCTTGACAACTGGGAAGCTGAGCGGCACGGGACTTGTGCAAATCGCAGCTCGCCAGATGGCCTAAGAGGCACGACAGTAAGCCTGAAGGATTGAGGAATTGCTTGTTTGCGGGTTCTGAAAGGGCAGCTGAATTTGCAGGCCACCGCCAGAAGTTCAATTCAAATTTGCGATTTTGGGGATGTACCTGCCTGGACCGACACCTGGACTGATGTCCAGACCTAGATCCTATGGTTGGTGATCTTTGGTTCCTTGAGCTCCATCAGCATCTTTTGGGCGCCTCGATGTCGAGCTCAAGAAACTCCAGGACCGCCTGGAGCTGATCGCCTCCAAGCCCTTTGCAAGGCTCACCTACACAGAGGCGGTTGAGGCAGCGGCAGAGTGGGCTGGCATGGGTGTTTTTCTAGAGCACGAGGCAAGGCGGCAAGTTGTTTGAGATGGTGAAAGTTGGCGTTTGGCACTGGTTTGTTGGCTAGGGGACGTGACTTTTCAGTGGTTTGAAGTTTGCCCTGCTGAGGCGCTGTGGGGCAAAGTATGGCAGCTGATTTTTGCCTTGCAAACAAGGCCAACCCCTTGCAGCAGGATACGCACGTTGCAGGTCTCAAGAATATCCACAGAATTTGGCCTTCCAGGGTCATGGGCTGTCTGGAATTGCCAAATCATCATACCGACCCGATAGTGAAGGTTTGCCTGGGCTGAGCTGCCAGGTGCTGCAAAAGCACGTGGAGAAGGGCGATGTCAAGTTTGAGTTCGAGGTTGTCTGGGGCAAGGAGCTGCAAACGGAACATGAGTCGGCAGCTTAGCGCTTGGAACTTTGCGTCTGGCTCCTGGCTCGGCCACCTCTCCTCACCTAGGGTTAGGAACTGGACGTGTGTCTGGTCTTGTTTGGCAGGCGCTTCCTCACAGACGTGGTGTACAAGGGCCCTGTCATCGTGTACAACTACCCGAAGGACCGCAGCTGGCGCGGGATGATTTGCTTGGGACGCGCTGGCTTGGGACGCGCAAAACTTTGGCAGACTATCACAGCAAAATTTTACGAGACCCATGTTTTGAAGCAACGCAGCAAACCAGCCTTCCGCCTGGGGCGTGCGAACGTGTTTGCGACCAGGATTGCAAAGCCTTCTACATGCGTCTGAATGAGGACGGCAAGACCGTGGCTGCGATGGATATCCTGTGCCCAGGCTGCTGGACATTTTGTTGAACTGGATATCCTCGAAGCATAACGTGGGCAGCTTGGTTTGAGTATGGGGTCGATTATGGACAAACTTCTACCTACCCCCCCCCCCCCCCCCCCGGGCGTGATTTTGGCTTGGCACTGGCACAGGCATCGGGGAGCTGGTGGGTGGCTCTCAGCGCGAGGAGCGCTTGGAGGCTCTCCGGTGCCGGTTGGGAAGGGCGCTGCGAGTGTGTTTGTTCCCTTTCTTTGCATGGCTTCTGGTTTGGGAATGTTTGGGGTGCCTGCTCTTGATGTTTGTGTTTTGTAGGTGCGATCCCGGGAGTGTGGCATCCCACGTGGGAGCTCAAACTTTGCGAGTGTCTATGCCTTGAAGTGCAACCTTATGAGAGTTTACTTTTGTCACTGGCCACGTGCAACGGTTCCAGCAAGTGCGACCTGTTTCATGTGCTGATCAGGGGATATACCAGAACCTTCCCAGCACCAGCTACTTGAAGCATAAGACAGGACCATAGTAGCAGGTTGCATTCAACCGCGTGGTCGGCCAGCAGCACGCATTGCTGCCTGGACCATGTTGGAGGATGTTGGGGAGTGGGCTTGGGACACGCCTCAAGCGCCACAGCCACGCTCCCATGGCATTTCCATGCGTATCTTCACAGAGCTTTGGCAGCTTGACATGAGCATGGGAAACCCGACTTGAAATGCACAAAGACAAAGCATCTATCACGTGCCAATCTGGCGCCCCCAATCCTCAACATTTTCAACTCAAAGATGCGCTCCATAAAGTGATCCGTTCGGACAAGAAACGTGTGATTGGCAAAAGTCAATGCCATCAGGAAGAAATGAGGCCTGACACAACATGTTCGGGGCCTGCCAGGTCTTGGATGAGCGACTAGCAGAGCCTGAGCCCTGGGCCATGCCGTTGGTGAACTTGTCCAGTGGAGATGCACGTGGCGTGGGCCACGCATCCGAGGGCTTTGCGCTTTGCTTGGAGTGCTTTGTAGGACTGAGCACTTGTTTGACACCATCTTCATGTGTGGCGGGTTGGGTGAAGTGACCCCTATCCAATAAGGGAGGTCCAAGCTTGGCCTGCATTTGATGCCTGAACCTTAGGGGTCCTCATTTGCCACGAGGAAGGCATGTCTAACCGCAGCTTTGCGGATCAAGCCGATGCGGGGACAGTTGTATGTATACATATGTACTGTATGTATCTATATATTGTGTGTATTATATATTATATATATTATATATATATATATATATTATATATATTATATATATATATATTATATCTATCTATCAAGCCAACACCGTGCACCCACTTTAGTTTTAGCCCAGCATTTGCTTTCTGGTTTTTCCGGTTGAATCCAATGCTGAGTTTATGGACGTAGCCAGGTGCAGTTCGCCAAGAGCTGGCGCGGACATGGCCACCCCTCGCAGCGGGGCATCCGAGGGGTGCTTTGGGCGGCTGCAGTTGGCTGTCCAGGCGCGGCCAAAGCAGGTGGGACGGGTGATGAGCCCATGATATTACCCATTGAGGAAATCCGGAAGCCAAATCCGGAGATTTGGCTTTAGAAAGTGAGGGGACGTGTTCCGTAGTCAAGGTTGACCAAGTCAGCAAGTCAGGTGTCACTGGACGGGAGGGGAATGACAGGTCCCACCTCGGGCCCTAGCCGCTCGCCCCAGGTTCTGCTGGCCGGGGTGTTCCTATGGCGAGCAATGCCGGATACCGGGTGGCTGGCCGGTGGCACTCCTATTCGCCACAGTGAGCGGTTTGCCTGCATCCAGTGCCGGGTGCGTCCGGAGCACAAGAAGAAGGAAACACGTCGCAAGGACTGGCAGGACAAGGGCGGCATTGAGGTGGCAGCGGCCAAACGGCTTACCACAGACATCGCCCATGCCACGTCTGTGGATGGAGTGCTGAGCATTCTGGAAGGCGCGAGGTTGAACAGACTAGATGAAATACATTACTCCGCCAGCATTTACAAGATGGCCTCTCTGCGGCGGGGCCCGCCCCAGCCCCTTTCCAACTTCCGAATGTTCAATTGGATCGCGGAGAATTTTGGCAAAATGCTGCTGACCAAGAGCGTGAGTGCCCGGACAGCTTCCATGACGCTGTGGTCAGTTGCCACTGCGCGGGATACTATGCCTGATTTGCAGGTCCTTTTGCCAGGCGCCATTGCCTCCACCGTTGACAAGTCGCACTCTATGAATGATCAGCAGGCGGTTCAATCGCTCTGGGCTGTAGCCACGCTGTTCACCTACGTGCCCGCTGCCAGGTCGTCATTGCAGATGGAGCTGGTTTGTGACCATTTGGCACGCCGCATTGATGCTATCAGGGGTTCCCTTTCCATGCAGGGGCTCGACAATTGTCTGTGGTCCATTGCACGTCTTCCTGCTACTTGCTTGCAGGAGAAGCTGCTGCCTGTCATCCTTGACACCTGCCGCGAGGTGCTGTCAAACGAAGACCGATGGAAGGCGGATAAGAGAACGACGTACAGCGGCTGGGCAAGGTTGGCTTGGGCACTTTCATTCCTTGGGTGCAAGGATATGACAATCTTGCAGCCGGTCTCGCAGATCTTGACACAGGCAGCACCTTCATTGGAAGGCGGTGGCTTGTTGCCTTTGATTGATTTGGTCTGCGCGTATGCTAAGCTCCGCATTCGCGACAAGCGCTTGCTTGACTTAGTGGCAGGGCTGCCGTGGGAGTTCAAGTATTTCAGGGACTGGGATCTGTGCGCTTTGATTTGGAGCTACCAGACGCTGGACCAAGCTCACAACCACGATGAGTTCCAGGCCAAACTTGTGAGAGAGCAACGAAAGCGACATTTGACGCAAGACCACGTGAAGTGGAGCCAGAAGGGCTATGAGGAATGGGAGGCGTTTGAAGACTGACTTGTTCCTGGTTTCCCCCCGTTTTTTGTCACATCATGCCCTTGTTGCTCGAGCATTAAACTATTAGCAGAGATTGCCAATCGCCAACATGAGCACGGCAATGGCGACCCTATAGAGGGTTGCGGTCATTAGGCGGAATTCTTTTGTCCTTTGTGTGCCAGCACCCGGATGTCCCCGAGTGCGGGCGTGGAGCTGTTCAGGCTTGCGGCACCGGACATTCTGGACCTTGTGCCTGCTCCTAGAACTTGGGCTAATGAGCTTCTTGGACCGTTTTCATTCATGGAAAGTGATGCAAGTGGGAGCTCAACTGACTTCAGGCCAAGGCCCGGAGTGCGGCATGTGGAGGGCAGGTTGCGTGCACCCGCGGAGAAAAGAAAACGTGGCTGGCGCTTCCTCGTCTTAATGAGGCTGTCGTTGGTGGCCTGTTAGGTGGTGGCTGCAAATTTTATAACCCACTTGGTTGCACTTACTGTTCAACAGGGACGGTTACGCACCAACGGCTGTGGCCCAAGGCACTGAGTTTCAGATTGAAAGCTTTCACGCTAGACACGGGCGCAGATGAGGGAACCTGGGAGCAGACTGTTTTCGGCACTTAGAACCGTTGAGCTTGTCAGCCGTGCCGCGCTGCCGGGCTCAGCCAAGATGAGGAGAGCGCCTTGCAGCATGGCGTGTAGCGCCTGGCCGTGAGAGGCGACTCGGGGTCAGCGGCACCCAAGCCTGACAGTTCCACTCACAGTGAGTTGACGACTTGGCCTGTTGAGGTGTCTCTTGGTTCAGCATTGGGTGTGCTTCTTTCCGTCCCCAGTCCAATCAAGCTTTCACTCAATGTTTAAAACAACAGCCCAACAACAAACGGCTAGGGCCAGGGAACGCACAGGTGGGAATGTTTGCAGCGATATGCAATTAGAACGTGGGGATATTTTTTTGCCACTTTGCTATTTGCGATGCGTTGGCCCGGTGCCTTCAATTGTTGTGCTTGGCTGCTGCCAAAATGTTGGGAAGAAGGTGTCCTCATCAGACTCCCTGCTTGTTGGTGTTGTTGCAGCAGCACCTGCTGCTGCTGCTGGTGGCGGCGGTTGTTGATGTGAGTCCGGTTTGGCTATTGTTTCTTGATGAATCCTCTGCTTGTGCTTTCGCCTAGTGCTACAGGTGCGCCCTTTTCCACACGCACACACACAGCCACACAGAATGGTTGAAGACGAATCGGAATTGAACCGCCAGTGGGGCACAGCTTTGGGCCGGCACATCTTCAATTGGCTGGTCTTGACGCTCCACTTTTCGGCCAGGCCGAGGCGCATGCCATGCTCAGATGGCTTCTCGTCCTTTGGACCGTGCCTTGGAGCAAGCATAGATTGAAGGTTCCCTGGCTTGAGCACGTGAAGGGGAATCTTGCAGACTAGGTTCGCTGTCAGAAGGCCATACAAAGCAGGAATTTGTCCGAAGGAGCAGCCAGGGAGTAGCAGTCTTGTGCTCTTTTGACGCCGCAACTGCAAGTGCAGAAGGGCTTACAAATTCCGAGGTCACGTGCGTCGGTGGCACGGGCTCCTGCGTTGGCCGCTGCAATGAGCTGCAGCAGCCTGGTTGAAGCGAACGTGGCAAGCGACAAAATGTTTGACAGGACCATAGGTGTGTTGGAGGTGGCTGACAACGAAGCCAAGGCTAAGGCCCCACCAACATCTTGGCCAATTCCCTTCAAGACAGCCGCGTTCCGTTGTTGGCGCCATTGGGCCACAGCCGCGCGTCTTGAGGCCGGGGGCGCCCTGCCAGTGCATCAGCGCCTGGGCGTGAACTGGCGCTTAATTCGGGCGGAGGGAGGTCCTCAACGTCGAGTTTGAGTTAGCTGCATCTGTGCTGATCTGGTTTCATGTGCCGCTTTCTGACCGGAAGCCGTGAGGGAAAGTCATGCAATTGGGAGGGGTGCATGAACTATGTGCCAGGTTGCAATCAATCAGCAGCAATATGCACTGTCTTGCCCTGTTTTGAGCTGATGGGCTGCTGCTGTTGTTGCCTTGCTCAGGGTCGTGTTTCAATTTCCTGGCGTGGACTGAAACGTTTTGGCTCAGCATTCAGTGCTGTAGCTGCAAGGCGCTGCCCAACCTTTCGCAGGCACAACTTGCGTTGATGTCGCCAACTTGCGTTGACATGGGCTCCGAGTCGCAATCGGCAACCTCCCTGCTCTTCAAACTCTCCAAGAGGATGTCACAGCGTGAGTTCCTGGTGGCTCTGCATCAGTGGTGCGGATGCTGGACAATGAGCCAGCGGCCCTACAACTATGTCCACCTCCCTTGGGCCAAGCTGGCCGTGGTGAACTTCACGAGGAGTGAGGAGTGCGACATTTTCCTCCAGATGATGGACGCCATTGCGGGCCTCCCAGGCGTGTGTGTGGCGGGCGTACGCCGTGCCGCACATCAAGGCTTGGAGGGGAACTTGGCCCACTTTTGCGCCAAGCGCAGCCATTCGAGCAGCTACGCGAACCTTCCCCTCGTCTTTGTGGGCAACGAGCTGGTGCCACTGGAATGGGCTTGCAAGCGCTTTGTGAGTCACAGCCTCTTCCAACGGTACATCTCCGAGCTGGAGGCTTCTCGTGCGCCACAGGCGCCAGCCAGCATCTTTGGCTGCGCCAGGGATGTCGAGGCCTGGGCCAGGAAGCCCGAGGGGTCAAAGCTCATTTTTCACCTTTGAATCTGCTCTTTCCGACTCTTCCCTGAACTTTGTACCAAGATCAGGGGTCCTGAGCCGAAAAACTACAGTAGTGGGAGCCTCCGTCAGCCGTGCACTTTTTTTTTGTTCACGAATAGGATGCGCTCAAAATAGGTTTCGTTTCCAAAGAAGGCAGGGTTCTGCATGAGCAGGTGGCAGGATGGTCAAGGATGACGGTTGCTCATGTGCGGTGCTTCCGTGCGTTCGTGCCGCTTTCATGCCGGCTGCACCGCGGCTGTGATTGGCCAGCTAATGCTGTCTCGGCCACGGTGTTGCATTTTTGCACCTGAATTCAGAACTCAGAGCCATCGAATGGCTAGCCTTTATCTGCGCGAAGCAGCAGTTTTGTCGGAGTTCGATAGGGGGGCTTCTCTTGACCATGTTTGTCTCGATGCCAGCTTCAGATTAGGCTGAGCAAACTGAGTGTACAGACCTTCGGGGTAAAATGGTGAGGCCTGCGCACTACGCCCGCAAAATTGCTGGCATCCAACATTTCTTTCTTGAGACTTAGCGCAGGATTTGGGACGCGGAAAATGCTTATTCGTTACATTTGTGTGTTGTGTTTCATTTGCTTCCAATTGGCTAGGTCTGATTCAACATTGCTGTGTTCGCATCTGTTGTTCCACCTGCGAGCAATGGCGCGCAATCGACCACTTTTTATTTGTGAGGGACTCGTTCATACTTGTTGCTGTATTTTTCACTGGTAACAAGTGGAGATGGCAGACCTTGCGCAACGACGCGTCGAGCACATGTGCTCATGTCTTGAATTGGCTCATGAACCCGTCCAGCCTTTGCGAGAATTGGAACCGCTGCGTAATTAGGCAGTGCCAGTTTCCGCGGATTGCGGCACATGACGCAGCAACATGGAAGAAAAAGGGATGGAGTCCTTCTTGCGACAGGTGCCAGGTGGGCTAATTCTTCAGGGCGTGGTGTCCAGTTGGCTTGCATTTGCCACCCACGCCCAGGGCAGAATGAATGTTTGACCCATTTGACATGTTTGACCAGCCCATGTAATGAGTCTCTTTCCTGGTTTGTGAGCCGTGATTTCAGTCTGCTTTTTGCTTTCGAGCTTGCCTCTCACCAATGGCGAAGAGTCGCTGGACCCACTTTTGAAGGCACAGGCAATAGAAGCGGCACGCGTCATGAAGCCATACCTTGCAATTGGTTGAACGACTGTCTACTCCGTTTCCGTTTCCTCATTTTCTTCTTGTTTCATGGTTCCTCTCACGGAGAGCATATAAGAACACAGGGCAGTGAGACGAGGCCAGAGTGCAATCTTTGTGTCGATTCTGCTGCTGCTGCTGCTGCTCCTGCTCCTCCTTTATATAATTGAAGCTTTTCTTGCTTCTCCTCGACTCCATGAGTTTGATACCCCTTCCCAGTTCTAGGAGTTTGAAGTATGTCGCTTCGGGATGGAAGCTCCACCGCCCAGTATGGCTTTTTCAAGTGTTGGGAATCTGCCTCGTGTTGTTCTGCGCTTCGGACGTGACGTTTCCCCACGTTCGCCCAGCTTGGTGCGTGGAGTTCGAGAACTGCCTGCAGCCCAGCGTTCGAGGGAGAGGGCCTCACCTCCCCCAGTTTTCGGGACATGGCGCTGAGGAGGTCACAATTTGTGAGAAAAGTGAGTTCAGACTGTGTTTGGCCGATCCACTCCAGGAAGTGTTCAAAAGGTGGTATGGTGCTTTGTTTTGACCTGGGCCTTACGAGCGTTTGCGCGTGCAGTTGTGTCAAGACAAGGCATGCCTCGCGCCATGAACTAATGGTGAGATGCCAAGCTCGTTTCATCTTGACGCGCTGTTGTTGGGGGCATCTCAATTCTCGAGTGGAGCGTTTGGCTGCGCTCCAGGGTGTCAAGGATGAGGCTCTATGCCTTTGTGGCCTCCTTGGTAGGCATTGAGAAGCTCAAAGGCTGGAAAGTTGTGGCACGTTGAATCTTGGCTGCTTTTTCCTCGAGCTGATCTGCCATCAATATACATCACACACACACACGCACTCACGCCCGCCCGCTCGCCCGCCCGCCCGCCCGCGCCGCCGCACGCGCACGACGCACGCGCGCACAGACACACACATCTGAGAAAGTCTGCATGCGTTAACGATGGTCACTTCCTACCCAAATAGTGGGAGGGCCAGCCATCATGGCCGAGAGTTCAACGTAGTCTTGCATAGCTATGCAGTGCGAGCTGCTGGAAATGGGGTCCTTTTTGTTGCTGCATTTTCCTTTTTAGCGGGTTAGATGAGATCACCTTCCATGTTGAAGTGGCTTTCCTCTTCAATTCGTCACGGGGCCAAGCATCTGGCTTGAGGGCTGCGAAGTCTCCCTGTGCACGGCATTGACCCCAAAAGGAGGGCGACGCTTTGACCACTTTCCAAACCTCCCCAGGTTGTTGCTTGCTTGCGGCCCGGCCCCATTTTCCTGTGAGGCTGCTCGGACTACTACATCTGCACCGGGGCTCCGCCAGAGCCAGCAACATGGCAAAAGTATCTTCAGTATGCATGTGGGCACAATGTTTGTTCACTGCCAACCCCTGAATCACAGGAGGTGTCGTGTGCCTCCAGAGAAATTTTATAATTTCAATTGGGTACAACAATGTTTGTTTTTGAACCAGGGGTCAGCGCTCTCCGCATCTCGCGTTGAAGAAGCAGCGCGGCTGTGTTCCTTGTGAGAACTGCTGGTGTGTTTGTTTCTCCACTATTTGTGCCAGCAGGTGCACATGAAGGTGAAGGTTTCATCACCAGAACGTGAGATGGCCACCTTCTGCACAACACATTAGAGCGTGCGTGTTTGGTCTCACTTCAATGATCCCTGGATGATACATTGCACTGCGTTGGTCGGTGTTCATGTTTAGTGCAGGCTGCTTAAGGCACCAGCCCCCGGCCGTGCGGTTGCCACCATGCTGCCACCATGCTGCCACCTCAGGTAACGCCGGCACCGGCGCCTGCACCTGTGACTGGTCACAAAGTAAAGAGTGGGCCAAAGCTATACCCTTAACAGACACAGGGGGATCGAGTTGCTGCCGGTTGCCTTGCATGCAACTGGTGATCTTGTCACCTAGATCGAGAGCCCATATAGATCTGTTTGGCGATTTTGTGATCAACATTGTTTCCAGCGTACATCCTTTCAAAATGCTTTGCCGCACCTTGGGGGTGGACTCTTTGTACCCTCATGCCACCGCAGGTGGTGACAGTGCCGCCACTATGGCCAGCGGAGCCACCGCAGCCTTCGCCACCACCGCCGCCACCACCACCACCGCCACCTTCGCCACCACCACCACGGCCTTCGCCACCGCCTTCGCCACCATCGTGGCCTTCGCCGTCACCACCACCACCTTCGCCACCGCCGGTGCCAACAACGCTGACAACAACAACACTGTCATCGACGACGGTTACGTTTACAGCAGCGTGGCGCAAGTTGGGGCGCACATTGGCGCGCTCATGCACGGCAGAAAATAGATCGCTTCCACTCAACATCTATATTAATGCCCATGCACTGATCTTTCACGCAGGGGTAGGCAATGCGCACAAGGGTGTATGCATGCATTTCGGAAAGGTCGGTTGAGATGTGGTTTGGTTTGTGCTTTGAGGACGATTTTGTTACAAGGCCTCGTCCTCAAATACCCCAGTGCCTTGCAAGTTGCCATGGCAAAGGGGGAGTCTTGAGGTGGTAAGCAGGCAAGCAAATTCTTGACTGTGCTTCTCCCAAGTTGAGTTGTGAATGATTGCTCGCCCCAGGGGACCACCACTTGGTCTTCGACATCCACAATCTCCTCCACAACTTGGACTTCGGTGACAACCATAAGCAGCACCACAGCCTCGCGGCAAGACAGAAGAAATGACGCATGCCGTATACGGCATGGTTCCACTGGGGCAGGTGGAAATGCTGCAGGTCTTCTCACCAGAAACTATGGTAAATACAGGGTCCTAGCTGCAACACGCAATGCTTCAAACCGCACTTCGCACTTCTAGAAGCAATTTCCATGCAGGGAGGGCTTTGGTTGCTTGTCGCCCTGACCAGGTTACAAGCGTGACTCAAACTCAAACCTCCACATCGATCACACGGACCACATCGATCACAACGATCACGCAGACGAGCACCACTGCTTCCTGCCTGACTGGAAGGGTTTGGCAAGGCGATAGTACGAGCTTCGCAAATCGTGGATGCCAAAGTTGCTAAGGTCAGTGCAGGCAAGATGGTTCTTGCACAGCTTTGCTAGCCCATGCTCAGGTTTCTACTCACGGGCTGGAGGCGGGCACAAAGGCAGAGAGGAGATTAGGCAGACTCCACTCCTCAACTCCACATTCCCTGTTCCTGCCCTTCCAATTTCCCAACGGATCAATTTCTGGCAAAGGTGATTTGGATGAGTTTTTGGTCCAGCCCAAAAACATGTAGCGCCACGACCACAATAACCAAGGTTACCGGCTCTACGCTTTCCAGCAGCACAACAAGAACAACTACAGCCACATATACGACGAGCACGGTCACAAGCACCAGCACGGTCACCAGCACCACAACAAGATCTACAAGCACGGTCACAAGTACCACTACACGAACATCGGTCACCAGCAGCACAACAAGATCTACAAGCACGGTCACAAGTACCACTACACGAACATCGATCACCAGCACCACAACAAGATCTAGAAGTACGGTCACAAGTACCACTACACGAACATCGGTTACATTCTCCACGACAACTGGAACAACACTCCCTTCCGCCACGAGGTAAGAATAGCAGCATTGTTCTATTCGATATTTCCCAGTGCCAGCCTTTGCCAGTCAGCAGATATCAACTCTCGGATTGTTAGCAGCAGCAGTGAAACTACTGTAGCAGAGGCCAAGCTGTGATATCAACGAGGAGCAGTCCAGTTTGGAACAGAAACATGTCAGTGTACATGCGCGCCCCCTCCCAAACTCACACCCACACCTACACACATACAGGCAAAAATGCATACATATACGCACATAGATACATGCGTTCGCACATACATGCATACATACATACATACGTACGTACACACAGAAATAGTACAATAAACACACACATGCATACATACACGCATACATACATACATACGTACGTACGCACGTACACACACACACACATACATACATATCGTACGTACGCACGTACGTACGTACTTGCATACAGAAATAGTACAATAAGCACACACACACACTTGCATGCATGCATGCATGCATACATACATAACACACACACATACATACATACATACATACATACATACATACATACATACATACATACATACATACATACATACATACATACATACATACATACATACATACATACATACATACATACATACATACATACATACATACATACATACATACATACATACATACATACATACATACATACATACATACATACATACATACATACATACATACATACATACATACATACATACATACATACATACATACATACACATACACATACACATACACATACATACACATACACATACACATACACATACACATACACATACACATATACATACATACATACATACATACATACATATATGTATATATACATACATACATACATACATACATACATACATACATACATACATACATACATACACATACACATACACATACACATACACATACACATACACACACACACATACACATACACATACACATACACATACACATACACATACACATACACATACACATACACATACACATACACATATACATACATACATACATATATGTATATATACATATATATATATACATATACATTTGCATTTGCATATGCATACGCGCAAACGCAATCACATGCACACGCACATGCACACGCACATACAGATGCACATACACACGCATACACATACACACCTACACACCTACACACCTACACACCTGCACACATACATGCACACACACACACCCGTACACACACACACACTACATCATACACACACACACAGACATACCGCAGGCCCCTCAGTTGAACGCACGCCACCCCTCTGTCAGCGTGAGATAAGGACCGCACATCCGTGTGACAGCATATTTTCAAGATTGTTGAGGTTTGGTAACCCCCCCATACTGGGCACATGCATCCCTGAACGCAAGCAAGGCCAACAGGCAGCGAGCTAGAGAAAGAGAGAGGCAAGAGAGTGAAAGAGAGAGAGAGAGAGAGAGAGATGGAGATATATGGAGAACCAGACAGACAGAGAGCATGAGTGCATTGGCGTACTGATCGCCACGGAATGAGATGCGCTCAGGTCCTCATCGGAAGCTCCAAGGCCGGCTGACTGAGCGTGTAGGATGGCGCTGGTGAAGCCGTATGTTCCTCTTTGGTTTTTGTTGGGGCTTCTGGACCTTATGTGGAAAATGTTTCAACTGTTAAACAGGAAGTGTCGCGGCGTCCATCGTTTGTTGAAAAACACTCCAGCGGCACCTAGGTCCCTGCCCTGCCAAGCTGCCCGGACATTGGGGAAGAGGTGTACATGCAGATAGGCAATGCCCAGCGCAGCGCCTTGGAGCAAGTGGGGCTTCGAGGTTTGGTTTCCGGCATCTTGGACAAGGGTGCTCACTTGAGTCGGAGTCACCAGAAATATGCACCTGCCGTAGCACCCGCCAATGTGCCAATGCGAAACGACGAGGCGCCAAGCTCTTCCTGCCGAAGGGTCAGACGCAGGCACCTTTGTGGTTGCTGCTGCACGGGACCAACAACCAGGTGGACGTGCTTCGGCAGGGGCAGAGAGACAAGCAGCCAAAAATCTTGGTAGGGCGGGGGTTCTGTGTTTTGCACCCCTCTTGAACGATTAATGTTCGGAAATTAATGTTTGCCCGCCTGTGTTCCTCAACTCAACAGTCAATGGCAGCCAAGGAGTTTCTGGACTACACAGGCCAGACGGGCGTGGAAGGAAGCACGCTTTGAGGGGCAGGAGCCCATTCACATTTTTTTTTTTGATTTGATTTTCCCGCACTTCCACCACCCCATGGTAAACTAACTTTGCAAAAACCAGAGTTGCTAGGGCTTTTGGGTTGTAGTTGGCCTACACACTGCGAGTACCAACCCTTAACCCATACCTACCCTATTTCCTGCCCAAATTCAGTGCAGACGTGAAGCTCTCGCCGCAGAGCATCAACCTCACTTGGGGAAAGATACTGTCAGATCACCCTGAGACCACTGGCAATGTATTTGCGTGGGCTGCAGCCAGTGAAATGCTGGACCTGTCTGCGTCGCTTTTCCCGTTGTCAGATACATTCGGAGCAGCCTAAATCCACGTCATTCCCGCTGCGGGAGGCCTCCCGGCCTTCTGCAAGCAGCACGGGATCGCGTACCTGGCGCCGCAGGTGCCAGAACTTGGCATGCCGTGGGCGAAGTGGGGGGCAGGTTTCCGTCCAGGCTCATAGGTTTCCAAGCTCGCTCGATAGTTGGGTTCCTCGCTGGCCGGGAACTGATTTCAATCACAGTAAACCCTGTAGAGCGATACACGCACTTCTTATTGTGTTGCCAAAGCAGGCATCCCAGTGAGAAGCAAGAAGAGGACCTGAATTGGAAGACACGCACTCCATTTTTTGGGTTCCATTGATTAGCCCAGTGTTCTGTTTTGGATTGATTGTCGTCTCCCGCAGGCCTTGCCAAACCAGCAGAAGTACGGCCAGCCAGCATCTCAGGTTTTGCACGCCCGCTCGTGATGACATGCGAACGGCTGAGCATTCACACCCCCAATTTGAAGTCTTGGTTCACCAAAGGTTGGGAGAGGGCTGCGTTGGCAAGATGCTGATGCCAAAGGGTTCAATTGGCAAAGCCAAAGCCAGGGCTTTCGGAGTGACACAGTTATCGTCATTTCCCTCTCTGTGTTGAGATAGAGCGTGCGGCACGGTCTCACAGCGAGCGGCTGAGGACCCAGTTCAATGTTGGCCTTCACAGCCAGCCCATGGCAGAGGAGGAGCAGCAGGCTGGCAGAAAGGAAGCAGCGAAACTTCGGAGACGGGAGTCCGAGGTTTGACATTGCTGAAGGCAACACAGGAATTCTTCCCCAGCCCAAGTCGCAGGTTCCTTGCGGCTTGGGTTTTGGCTGGTGCGAAAGACTCCTTTCTTTGAGGCTTCCGTCTCTGTCAGTCTGCTTTCCAAATGGCCGGCATTCCGGTAAGCATTTGCGCTGGCCAGGGGGTGCACGATGTCCAGTACATCCGGGAGATCCTTCAGCAGGCCAGATTGACACTGGGTTCCAAGAAGCTGTCTTGAACAGGCGAGCCAACCTATGAGTCACGGACATATCTCAGTTCCCAGAAATGTCCTCGCCTGTGGTGCCGGGTGCGGGGCCCATTGGTCGTGGATACTCCTGAGACTTGGAACGGCTTGATCGGCTTCAGATCGTGGCCTTGCCCTGCATCGACCCTCAGCGGATACATTGCACTGGCTACTCCAACGGCGCCCGCTTCTGCACCTTGGGGCGAGAGAGAGGTGCCGAGCGCAAGGGATGGATTGGATGCAAGATGAACAACGCCTTTCCCCTCCCACCCCCGGCCATGCACCGTATGTTTCTCATATTTGGGCGGGTTCTTCTGACCAGCCTTCCATACTCCTTGTGCTTTTCTCCTCTTCAACCTTGGTTTGGGCAAGGCGTAAATGGGAAGATTTTGTAGACCGCAGGGGAGGATACGGGATGACTACGTAGCCAACCAGAAAGGGAATGCCTCCCTCACCCCTCCACTTTGTCCCAATCCCGGCTGAGAAGGTCACGGATGCCTCAAAAAACACCCATGGGTTGCGGACAACCCCCGCGGGAATTGTGCAACCACCGCTTCGCTTTTCACCGACGCCCCTTCCCAGAAATCAACAAGTGGTTGGGCCTTGCGTGCTGGCAGCTGGCTGTCTTCCAAGGCATGCGGCTGGCATCGGAAATGTCCCCGGCCTCAGAGGGCAGGGGGGCTGGATGAAAGAGAGAGAGCGTCGAAGACTGGGTTGTGGGCCAACTCTCACTTTGAGCGCCAGTTTCTGAGGGGTCCGTGGCAATGGTAAGTTTGTCGATGAAGTTCTGGCTGGTGCCGTTTTACGCACATGGCAAGAAAGCGTCACTACAGTATTTCCAGTGTATTCCAGCAATGTGTTGCTGGACTTGAATCAGCATCACATCTCTCGTCAATTCTGGAGCTTTTGAGCCTTGGCGTCGGCATGTCTCGCGGGAGTGTGGCCTTGGGATTGGCATGCAGCTTTCTGGGGCATATGGCCACAGGTGCATCATGCATCATCTTAACTCTTGATGCTTTCACACGCTGATTTCAAGGACGCGTGCGACGAGCCTATATATCGCGTGACCCTCTCTCTCCCAGCAGTTCAAGGGTAGATTTTCCTAAAGCGTAGTTCCAGGAACGCCTTGGGGGCCTTGGATGTATCAAGACAGGTGAAGGTGCGAAGGTTGATCCAAATCAAGCCGCCACGCCGCATTCCCTCCCGTGTCGCGTTTTTGTTGCGACAGGTCCGAGGTCATCGCCTCGGTGGCACCGGTCTCAGGCGCGGTTTGGGCCGAACCCGATGCAAATCTTGCCCAAAGGCCCAAAGGACAGGTTTTTCATGTGGGGCGTGCGCGTGTGTTTACTCGTTGAAGTATGTCCAGAGCCCTATGGCTTGAAAATCATGCACTCAAGCCTACAAGGTTGCACCCTCGTTGACATGACACGCTGACACGGAAGAGGCTTGTTTCATCCTATTGGAGCCAAACAACGCAACACGCGTATTTTTCTGATCTCCATCTCGAGCCCTCTTGTGTGGCTCACTGGCTCTCCAGGGCTACGGTACCCGACTCCCAACCACGCCCGTGCCTTTGGCAGCAAGTGTCCAGCACCGCGCCGCGATGGGACAAGAACCGCTGGGATGTCGCCCAACGAGCATCAAGAAGTCAAGAGCTCTGTGCATCCTGCTTGAGAAATCGCATTGTTTTTCATGAATCTTCGGCAGACCTGCTGCAAAAAATCATGAAAGCAGGGAATGCGTGTTGGTGTGGGGCGGATGGGTGCAGTATTGGCGCATTGCTGACGACCGTGCGCAATGTTTGTTGGTGAGCATGGGATGGAAGCCGGATTTGCAAGCATAGCAGATGAGACCTGGGGACCTGCAAGACACAGCCGAGGCCGACCGATTCCAATCCTGGCAGCGTGGTCAGAAGGGTTTGGCTATGTTTCGGTAGCTCCAGGGTGTTCTCGGCTTGTTGAGCGGGGTATTAGAGGTCGCTCCTTGCCCAGAATGAAAGTGGGTGATTGGTTTGCACTCATTTGGCAGCTCGCAGGCTGGCAACTTGTAGACGTCGGCTCATTTTCTGCGTAGATGCTCAGATATTGGCAGAATGTATTTGTCACTCGGGCAGACGTGCCCACCTGACGTCCGTAAAGAGCAGAAGGCGCCCTGTTTGTGGCTAAGCCTTGGAGGATGTAGATGTGTGCGGGCCATTTGCGTCAGAACCGCGGGAACTTCCCAGTTTGAAGAAGCCGAGTGAGCAATCCCCACTTCTCACGGCCTCAGGCCGTGTTTGTTGGAAGGATTGACCCTTACAGAATGCAGATCATTTCCCCTAACGGAAGCACCTCTGATGGATCTGCAGGGGTGTATAAGTCCAAAGTGGACGTCTAGCTGCGATGCGGGGTGTTGTGCAGATGTAGGGATTCGAGGTGTGGGGAAGGGCCTTTAGAATCTAGAAGTCTGTGGGGTCCGGCACTTCAGGGCCAAGCTTCAATCGGCAGCCACGCGTTCAGCCTTTTTGCCCCACATGCTCGCATGGCAACTCTTGGCAGGTGGCTGCAGAGTCAAAGCAAGTCTTGGTTGGATTTCCTATTGCCACAATCTGCTTTCAACTGGGTCTTCGAGCCTTTAGCCATTCACTCTTGGAGCCTGTCCTATCACAGATGTGTGCGAACAGTTTGCTGCACAGACCCGTCTGCCATTCTCAAGATTACATGGGGGCAATGGGAAGGCACCAGTTCCAACACATATGCGCACACTCATGCACACAAATTCAGGTTATCTCAGCATGTGTCCGCAGTGCTGAACATGTTGCATAGACTGAATGGCACCAGGGTACTCCGGTTGCGTGGGGATCAGCTCCCGGACGCTGAAACCGTCTCTAAATGCAGGTATGATTTGGGGTATTGTCCGCCACTGTTCAAACTGAGGTTGACACACTCCTTTGTCATGGGATGATGTGCAAAGGAGGGAAATACTGTTGGGGAATGGTTAGCGTATGATTCTTGCAATTCCGACGGGGATTTGGAGTAGGAGCCTGGAACCAGGACTCTTCGCAGCCATGTCCACTGCATTATACAATGTCATCAATAATTGTTCCACCGAACTTCTTAGCTCTTAGTTTTCGTGCAAGAGCTGGCCTTCCTCGCAAGGATGCGTCATATGGGGGGAGGCGCTTGCGCGCTGGAGGCCTTCCACGGGGACGCAGATCCGGTGAACCCCTGGTCAGGCGCGAGATGGTCTGGAGAAGGGGGGAAGGGGGGAAATGTTCAGGTTGTTTGGCTGTTTCAAGGCTCGCCTCGGGGAGCAAGCGCGCAATGCAGCATGCCTCTCCAGATGAAAGACACCGCTCGCAATGTGTGTCAGCGCCAGTTTCATGATCCTTGATGTTGGCCCTGGCGAGTGTTCACCGAGCCTGTTGACCAGGCAATGGCGCGTATTACTGGCATTCTTCGGTGCCAGACGCCATGCAGCAGTGGGCCATCTTCAATGAGTGCGGTGGCTTTGCCTGAGAGGGTCTTTGGGTGGGCTGTCGCGCTGGAGCTTCTCAGCAGCTGGTGTCGTCGTGGTTGTGGTTGTGGTTTCCACGGCCTTGTAGTGCCATTCGGTTCAGCATGCTTGACTTTGATATTGCGTGTCGTCATGTCTTTGGTGCAGTGGATGCTGTTGCGGCTGGTTCTAAAACTAGCTCGTTTCCACAGCCCAGGTGCCATGTTTGCAGCTCCCACGTTTGTGGAGTTTGCAGGAGGCGCTGGGGGGTCTGTCATGCCCATTGGCATGATTTGCAAGGCTAAAGGTACTCCTGTTTGCGAGTAATTAAGTTTGATTGCCACTGGGTGCTGTATTTTTTCAAGCAAATATCTCACCAGCTTTTCCGTTCGTTGTTCTTGCTCCACTGTTGGGATTTGGGGGGCTCTTTGAGGCTGGCAGTGAATGAGGGAGGTGGTGACAAAGTCTGCATCTCCAGTGCTTGCTTGGAGCCAGCACCCCTGCAGGCTATTCCGTGGCAAAGTGCCTCTTGGGGTACAGGGCAGGCTTATGTTTGCTTGGGGTTCGCTTTCTAGCACCCTGCCCCCACAAATCCTAGTCTCATGAACTTCTTGTTTTTTCTTCTCTTGTTCTATGGCTGAAAGTCTCCGGAAGCGGCTGCAAACATACACATTCCGTAGTCTTTGCAGGTCCGACGCGGGGCCTAGATTGGCAAAGTGATGAGCAAAATGTGAGTGTGAGACGAGTTTGGTTCAGCGCAGCCAAGGCACAATTTGATTTCGGAATTTGCTTTCGGAACTTGGATGCCAGTCGCGAGGTACGAGAGCTGCTCTGACGACGCCTCGGTGGAACTGGTGCGCCTCCATGGCGCAGGACACCAGTGGCGACTTGGTTGGAGTTGGGCAGTTGGGAGGTGGGGAGGGGGTGGCTGGTTTCGCGGCTTTTGGGTGATTGGGCTGGGGCAACACCTGGACGGTTTTGGTTTATTTTCTCAGAGTGCACTCCCACTGTACTAGAAGACTCCTTTGAAACGTGGTATCCATTTTGCCCAGCATCCAGGGAGCAGCGATCACACACACTGAACGATATAAGTTTGCTCTGATTATCAAGCAAGTGAACTCACTGATGGTTGTTCCCTGCCGGCAGTGCCATCTCTGGTGGGCGAACTCCCTTTCGACATAATTGTGCGGGACAGCCCGGGCTAGGAATTGTCCAGATTTGACGCCCTTCTGAAGCTGGGGGTGCCAGTGTTGTGTTGAGATACGTTTGCATGCCTTTGGAACGGGGGAGGCTGCAAACGATTCCGACCACCGAACCTGCGAGCGTCCCAAGCCGCATTCGGCGTTGACAGGCCCGACGCCGTCTGGTCCAAAGCCAACGTGGGTCCTGTGGGCAGGACGGGCTCTCCGGGGGTGGTCCGTTTGGTTTTGTGGATTTGATCGGGAGCTGAGCACATGTGCGATGTGCAAATAAATGTTAAGCAGGAAAGATGTGCGGTGTTGCATTGGGCTTCCTTGCCTCTTTTGTCATTGATGAGTCCTGTGAGGAGCTCGCTTTCTTCACTCGATTGGGCAGTGTTCAAGAGAAGCATGCAGTTGCCTTTCTTGCAGGCCCCGGAACCAGCCGTGGTGATTTTGTTTGCAACGGGGTGGAACGCAGAGTCCTCCCAGTTTCAGCCACGTCTCTCACAAATCTCAGATTCTTTTGAAGCCTTGGCCGGTGTTGATGCCGCAGGGTCGATGCCAACGCGCTGATTCTGAACTTCTTCTCGAAGCACCGCCCCCCGGCTGAGCTTGGCCGTGATTGGCCTCTCGCTCTGCCTGGTCGGAGCTCGACGGTCATAGGTCGTTGCCCGTGAAGCACGGGACGTGTTACATCATGTTCCAGGGTCTTCGTCCGTTTAGCAGAGCTGGCCCTTTTCCCAGGAGCCGTGCAAATCAGATCGCAACGTACTACACTAATTGGGATTCAACGAGCAAAGGTCCACGAAGCTTCCAGGTTCCTTGGTTTAGGCTCGCTGCCGCTGGGGTTATTCTTTTGGGGCATTTTTGTTTTCTGAAGGCACAGGCGCGAGCTAATGTTCTCAACACCTCCAGCTGGGGTTGACCTGGCAGTGATGGGTTTCTCCCGCTTTCGGGAGTAGATGAGATAAGCCAAGAGGTTTATCACTTGAAGACCTATGACCCTACGGATAGCAAGTGACGGACAGGCCAGCGGTTTTGTGACTCTGCAGAAGTTGTGAAGCCAAGTCGGCACCCATTTGCAGCAACGCCCTTGGCGCTTGAGCCCGTAGTTTTCCTCCCAAATGGTTTGAACCCCTTCCCATGCAAATATTGCAAGCCAAAGGCTGAGCCCCCAGCCGTGGGCACCCAGTTTGGTGCCAGGCCTGCCCGAGAAGCCGAAGATGCAGTCCCTAGCTTCTACCTGGGCCGCTTGGCCGTTTCAAGTTTTCCGCAAGCAGGATTTGGCCTGCTTGAGCCAAGGATCAGAAGCCAAAGCCAGATTTTCGACCATGGGACATGTGGTCCAACAAACTGCCGATATGTGCATGATGGGCCTATTTTCAAGCGGCCACAAGTTGGAGGATCAGTAGCCGGTCGTGCTTGGTTGCTATTTTGGGCAACTGTGAGTAACCTCTCGGGGCCGTGGAACATCCCTTTGCAGAAAACTGCTGGACTTGCTAGGTGCTCGCGCAGCCGCGCCAGGCAACTCTTGCCTATGCTCCATTCAGCTCTCCCTTGCAGTTGGGGCCTGCAGGCGCGCGCGGAAGGTCTGGCGTGGGCTGCTTGATTTGACATGCTGGGATTGGGTGCTTAGTCTCTTGCGTGTTTCTTTCGCGTAATTTCTGTGTGCCCTGTTGTTCGGCCCCCGTTTTTCTCTCCGCAGGTAGCATTCCGAAGCACCATTGTCGGTAGCATCCCCATCCAGTCTGGGGATTGGACAAGTCCGACTCTCTCTCTCTCTCTCTCTCTCTCTCTCTTTTTCTCTGCAGCTGCTGCGGCCAGGGTCGAACCGTCCGACTGTGGACGGGTACTCACTTTTCATCGCTGCCTTTTTGGTGTCCGTTGGTGTGGAAGGGTGAGCCCTGGAATTCAGCAAATATATCTCTTGCCGACACCGCAATGCACTTGGGGCTGCTTGGCCTGAATGGCCCGATCGGTGGCAAAGGTTTATAACTCTACCCGCTCAGGCGTAGTTCGCAGTACCTTGCCCCTAGAAAAGACGTCCTTGGAGCGATCCGTCATTTCACGCGAAGATATCACAGGGCAGGGCACAGTCTAGTGAGGGAAGTTGGCTTTGCGTGTTTCCTCAAGCATCGCGTCCCCCCAGACTTGTTCTGGAGCTCCCAAGAACCGCCAGCAACAGCAACAAATCCCCCAGTTAGCAGCTCGCCAGTGCTGGCGCTGACCTTCATGCTGCTGCTGCTGTGGCGAAAGTCCCGCAGCAGCTACAGCCTCATAGGCAGAGGGAGTGGAGTTTGCAAGGAGGGTGGGTTGCTGGTTTGGACATGTGACATGCATTGTGTCCCTTTCTCATTTTTTGGAGCATTGAAGTGCTGCCCGAAGACCATAATTGGACGTAGCTCTGGCTTCATGCGTTTGTTCCGCAGTGTCCGTCATTCTTGTGGATGGTTCCAACGCTTCCAAGTTCAGAATCGCTTGGCAGCGTGATTTGGGGTGGTAGCGGCTTCCCTTCCAGGAAAGCTTCACTTGGCTAGTGCAAAGGCTGCTTCACCGGGCTTAGTTACAGCTGATGCATTGCACAGATTTGTCTTTGTGCAGGGGCATTCCCGATTCTTTTCAGCTTGTTCAGAATGAGCTCGATCCAAGTAGCTGCTGGTGCTTGCAGTGCCGAGCCGCCAAGATTTGCTCACTCCCACCATGTTTCAGCCAGGTCAACCTCTCCATGATGGCATCCACGATGATGATGATGCCGATGAGGATGGCGTCATTGAATCTCAATCTGATAGGCGCGGGGTCATTCCTGCTGATGCTTGAAGCACTGCTTGGATTCATCAGCTAGCTTCCAACTTGCAAATGTTTGCTTTGTAGAATGAACCCACGATTCATTCTTGGCCTGGCCTGCCCTGATGAGCTGACACTTTCAAAAGGGAATGACGCATGACATAAATTGATGGAACATAGTTGCACAGCCTTCATTGAGCCGCATAAGGGTCTCCCTGAATTATTTGATGCTTGAATGCCTTTCATGAAGGCTCATTGCTCCAAGTTTGCGTGAAATTGCAAGCGTTGTCCAAAGGAACATGGAAAGATGAGATCAAGGTGGGTCGTGTGCAGAATTCTTCTCTCGTTGGCAAGTAAGAAGCTGTGAGCCATGTTCTGCGTGGGATTGACGGACAATGGAACATGTCGCACACACTGGAGGAACGCTTGGCAATTGCAGCTGGAGGCCCCTCAGACCTGCCGCGGAGTGAGGAGTCTAGCATAAAGCCCTGCCCACGTGAGTTTCACTTGCCTTTTTTTCTCCTGGCAAATGGCACCAGGGAGAGAGAGAGAGAGAGAGAGCAGAAACAGCCAGGTGTGGCAAAGTGGATGTGCCATTGGTGCCATTGGCGAGTAGGGAGAACCACCGGCCACATTGTCCGTTCCAGGCAATGGCCAATTCGCAACCTCTGCACAAAGTACCGCAGAAGTGGGGGGTCGAAATCGACTTTCCCTGCGCGTGTGGACGCAGCTCGAATGCCAGTGGGAAAAGCAATTTGATGGAGCGGACTTAAGTAGGAGCATCACATGTTAGGGGAGGCTTACCAGGCAATGGCATTGAACATGAACCTAAAGAGAGGCGCGGGCCACCACCTGCCATTGCCTTCTTCCAGAGGCCCCTGCTTGCCTGTTGAATGGCAACCTTTCTTTCGGCTAGCATGGGGCGGATCGGATCAGCTTTGGGACGCGCCGCATTTTGGGGGGAAATCACTCCGCAGTTGCTTTCTTGAAACTTGGAAATGCAGAAGGTGCGGTAAAAACCACAAGAACATCGGACAAATCCAACGAGCGCCCATTCCAGCCAATGTGTTGCATGTCTGCACGCGCGTTCACTCTTCTGGTTCACCTGAAACTTGCAGAAGGGCCAGGGAAAGTACAGAACGGGGACGTGACACCCTTTCCGGGAACGTTTTCTCCTTTCAAGTCACGACCCTGCCAAGCTGCTTTAACCTCAAGTGCTGGGTAGCCACTGAGGCTTGGTTTGCCGAAAGAGGACTATTGGTGGTATCGCGACCTGCGCCCGCCGCCCAGACCGGACATGAGAGGTGGGAGGAGGTCAGGTGGGAGGCTTTGGATGGGCACTCTGGCTGCAGGCACGGGCTGATTGCCAACGGCAATCCAGGTCCCGTCCATGCAGAAATGCATTAGGCAATTCCTAGAAGCCTCAAAGCAACAGTCACCTCTCTGAAAGATCCACTTTGTTGAGGGAGGCGGGAAAAAAGGCAATCAATCTTGGTTTTGCTGCCTGTTGCTGCGTAGCACGAATCTGCGCAATACGGGTCCCGTGCTGCTGCCTGTGCCTCACAAAGAGCTCCCTGAAGATTCGGCTACATTCTCTTTCGTTGCGCGTCTTCATGTGATATGGCTGAAGTGGGCTGGGACTTCAATGGAATGCACCCGAGGACTTGTTTTTCAGATGTAGCCATGGGTCAAAATCTCGTACCCCCAGTGAATAATCCCCACGAATAATAGACTAAAATGGGTGACCTACCCCAAAAGGGTAATTACCATCGGTTTTGACCCACAGCCATTTTGCAGCTTTGCATATCGACTCCAAGGCCGCTTCGGCTCGGTGCCCCACGCGGGCTTCGGCGTGGGCTTCGAGCGTTTGGTGATGCTGGCCACCGGCGTGCGGGCCCCATAGGGGCTGGGCCAACCAGTTTTGAGGGGGTTCCCCCCAAAACCGGGGTTTGTTTTTGCACTGGAGTTTTCCCAGATGCCTGAAAGATGGCAGCTTCAGCCCAGCCAAAAATATCGCACAACTTGCGGTTAGTTTTCGGCCCATATGCTGGTGTCCTGGAGATTTACTATTCAGGCGGACCAATTAAGGGTTGACGCAATGTGTTGGAAGGAGTAGTTCTTTGTTCGGTCCCGGAAAGGGGGGTGCTGAAGCTCTGAGCTGGCCGCATTGGTGATTGGAGCGCTTTTGTCACAACCGGGAGCGCTGCCCCATGTAAGCTGAAGAGGCTGGAGAATTAGGGCTGCCCCGAACAAGCCCCAACTTGTCCTGAATTTGGGTTGAACAAAGCTTGCTGTCGGGGGCAAGCAAGCTGCCAGCGAGGTTCAGAACATCAGGGATGTCATCCCCTTCCCCCGCTACCCGGGCTAGGGGGCCCAAGGCGGACAAAGGGGCGCGACATTTCTGAAATGACTGCCAGAGGCAGCGGTATAGTTTTATTTGGGCCTTTGACGGTGGAATCGGTAGCGGGTATGGTTCCTGACAAGTAGGTGGACTCTGAGGAGTGTGCGAAGTCCCGGCTTTTGTGTCGTCAGCAGCTACAAGCAGCTGCCTACCGGTTCTTTACCTTGGGGAGCTACACTGGAGTAAGTCGTGTTGAGAAGCGGACTTTCATTGGTGGTGCAGCCAGTCCTCCCGACAAATCTCAGTAGTTGTGGATGATTGCAGCGAAGCTCCACGTTTTGTGATCCAGTCCTTGCATGTTTTTGTGCGCAGTCTGTGCCACATGTTCTTGTGTATGCTCCTGTTTGTTCATGCTGTGGTGCCCGTCGCACCGAGGCCATGCCGAGTTCTGATGCAAGAACGCAGTTTTCTGGAGTCTTCGGCGTTTTGCTTCGCCCCACAGAACAAAATGCAGCTTTTTTTTGCTATGCCTCTTGGACAGGGGGCATGTGCTCAGCGGCAGCCCTGATGATTTGCCAGAAATCATTATCATGATTGGGCATTTGCAACCCTGACGGTATCCCTAACAGCTGGAAAGGCTGCACACAGGATCCGGGCAAGACTGTGGCAGGTGTAGATTTTGGGAAATTTCATTGTCGACCTGGTTGCTTGACACCTTGGACTGAGACTGATTTTGTCCCCCCTACGGCGCCCAAAGCGGCAACCAACAGCGAGGTTTGTGAACCAGTCTCACTTGATGGACTCGTGGCGAGCAGGAGGGAGCAATTATGTACAGTATGCCATGTCGAGGCTCAATTCAAGGCGTGGGAAGCACCGACATAAAACACCTGCCGGAAGACCATGCCCTTTTCGACGCGGCAGAAAGTCTGCCAGATGGCGGCCCAGAGCCAATTGTTCGATCAGAGGGCTGCTTTGCTTTGAAGAGTGGCGATTCCAATTCAAGAAGACAGGCAAGCAAGCTCATGTGGTTTTGTGTAAAGGTATGCTCGAGGCCGATAGAACAACCGACCATCCCACCCGCAAAGCACCCACCCCCACATCACCCCACCCTATCTAAGCCATCTAAGCACGGGTGTTGCCTTAGCTTGTTTCTCGGGCACCATGGACTACCAGCGCTTGGAGGCTCATGCGGGTGGGGGGCCGACGGCCGAGTGGGAGGTGGGTGCTCGTCCCCCAACCAGAAGCCGCCACACCTGCATCAGATTTCCTCGAGGCCATCCTTGAATAACCGAAGCAGGACCCATGACGGATAGTTGGTCAGAGGGATAAGTTGTTTTGCAAACCTCCCGTGCGCAGCGAGACGGGCGGCAGGTTCCAAGAGGATGAGCAATTGCGTTTGTCAAAGGAGAACAATTGAGTTTCAATCTAGATGGCCATTTACCATGTTCTAGATTGTGTGTTATCATTACTTGCGACGTCACTCCTGTTGATTTGGAAGACAATGGCAATGGACGGGGGTGTGCTTCTGCAGCCAGCGGCTCCCCGCTCCACACCTGAGAAGGAAGACGCGGAAAAACTTGCCAGCTTGCAAGACCAAAGCTTTTGATCAACTTCCACCATTTGGAGAAGGAGCTGTGAACCCCGTGGCCCAAACTAATCAGTTCCCATGCTTCTTGGCCTGCCGGTTGAGATCTATCCGCAGCATGACTGGTGTAGCTGATGATCTTTTGACCAGAGGCAGGAGGCGTGTCTAGGTTCCGCTTTTCAGGCCCCAGCGCACGACGCACGGGGCTTTGGCGCCCTATGCTACGTCATTTTCCTCGGTACCTGGGAGCCGCCTGGCACTGGGTGAAGTCAGCTCGGACTAAACCGCTCGAGCTTCGCCGGCTTAGAAGTTCACGGAGCGCAGAGGTTTTGAATCGGTTTCTCTTGCTTTGGGTTCCGCGATCGGTCCCCACAATGTGTCTACCTTTGTGGCGGGTAAGGCAACTTGTGGAAGCAGAACCTGCAAGTGCCATATACGCCGAGAATCGTTTCATCGCAGTTTGATATCCCAAGTGCTGGCTTGCCCATCATGTAGAATGCAATTGCGCTCATGAAAGCAGATATGCGTTGAACAAGATGCTGGCGCTTCAGCACTGGGCTACGACATGGCCACAAAAAGAAAGTGATCCATGCCAAATGCGCCGGAGGGCTCAAGGGCACGATTCGAAACCCTAACCTGTTAACCTGTTTGGTGGAGCCCCTGTGTCCAGAACGTGCAGGTTGCCCCTGATGAAGGGAGGTTAGATACGTTCTTTCAAAGTTGGCTGAGAGAGATGTTTAAGAAGCAGGCGTGTGACGTTGGCAACCCAGCAGCCTAGTTGCACAGAATCCAATCCTTTCGTGAAAACGTGGGTCTAGGTCCTAGGCCCCAGGCGATCCCAAAAGAGACCCTCCCATTGCCCACGCGTCTTCCTCAACCCTAAGCTAGATTGCATTCTGAAGTTATTCAATGACTAAATGTGCCTCCTGGACTCGTCCCTTTTGGTGGGTCTTCTTGGGTGTCGTTCCTCAGGTGGGGGATGGTCATCCCCACCCTCTTCCCGCTGCTCCGGCGCATGGAAGCGCCACAGATGTGCCCATGCGTCACACGGGCAGACAGTTTGGACAGCACAGCAGCAAAGTCCAGCAAGTGAAACAAGCTTGGATCATTGCGGCATCGTGCTTGGCTTCGAAAGAACACGGCTGTCTAGTTTTGTTCGCCAGCCTTGCGAGGTATCGTGCTTTCGATACCTTGCCAAGAGGATGGTGGGCCCTTCCTGAATTTTCGATTGGCCCAGCTAGAGGTATTTTGGCCTCGTCATCGGCACTTTCTCCCTCACGAGGATGCTTTGCCAGCCGCCCCTCGTCATGGGGCGGGTCAATTCCTCTATGGAGAGGGTGTGATTTTGCTAAGAGCCTGAAGTGCCCCTTTTGGCAAGAGGCTATGTTCACGCCTGCTCGGCAGAGCTTCAAAATCTGTGCACATATGAACACACGCGCACAGATGCAGTCCAGCAACGCAACCTCCCAGTAGCACTTAGCGACGCCGGAAAGTGGACGCCATGCAGGGCACCACTCCATGACTCCACACACGTAGAGATCACATCAAGGAGCAACCCCCAATGGCACAGAACGTAAACAGAAGCGACTTGCAAAGCTACGGCGGCAGGTTCATATTATGAAACTAGGTCCAGAAAGCCAGGGCTCGTGGTCTGAGGCTGGTTGGCGCCATGGGCGATCGCTTCGACTTCAAGGCGGCCTTTGACATTTGCGCCATTTGTGTGAGGCTAGTCCCGGTGGAAGTCACATGGTAGACACATTGATGGCGCCCTCCAGTGCCCAAAGCGAGTCGTCTTCTTGCTTCGTTGGTGTTCGGTTTGTGATTGGGTTTTGGTGGCGTTCACAAGTGTAAAGAGACATGCACTGGCGGTGCCCATAGCTCTCCTTCTCTGAGAAGCAAAGCACCTGGAATGAATTGACTATTCTGTTGGTTGAGGGGTGTCATGGTCATTGTTTTAGTCTTGGGTGTGTTTGGTTTATGAGTGCACTTCGTCCATGGGAAGTTCCAGGCCAGTTTTGAATGTCTGCAGTCTGGAGGGTAAGAATGGGGGACTTAGACATTGCTTACTTCAAGTTCAAGCTGGCCCTCTGAGCTTGTCTATGTGGCCTTGCTTGTTCAGGATGTGCAACAGTCAAAGGGAGCACATGCTGACGGACACCATGATGCCCGGATGCCTTGGGCCACTCAGCGCAGGTGCTGCTCTGCTGCTGCCTCTCTTGCTCCGCGCTGGGAGGTGCGACTGCGGATAGCCCGGTCCAAAAGGATGGCCCTTCCACACAATGCATCGACCAGCTTGCTTGAGTTGCCTCACGGAATGCCGAGCGAGCACTTTGATGTTGCCAGCGTGAAAAGGGAAGTGTGGCCTTTTCCATCCCCCTGTGAGTGGCGGGAGGGGGCTTGCAGTTTTGCTGGTTCAAGCGGCTTGTTCGTCCAGCGCAAGGGGCAGCCTTCTGCCATGGCGGTGGCGGCTGTGTGCGCGTCATGCCCGGAGGCCCACCAAGACACCGTGTCGAGGCTTTGCTTGCAGCACAAAATCCAGAAGGCCTTCGGCAGGACGGGGGACATGCTCGACTCCCTAAGCGGAAAGGACTGGATCCCCAAGTGGGAGGCGAAGGTGGTGATGGCCACAGCCGCTTGGATCCAAAGTCACAAGATGTTTAAGCAGGGTGTGCGAGAGATTTTCACCTAGAAGACGGATCAATCGGACGTGCTTTCCTCGGGCTTTCCGTCAAAGTCACATGGCACCCCCGGCATCAACGGGTCTTGGCTTCCATGGTTCCGAGGTGACCAAAGCCCAGACGTTGGGCTGCAAGAAGGCGCTGCTGATTTGCATCGCCGGCGGCCGCCACTGTGACGCTGAGATGGCGCGCCAGCCCGCGCTGGTCCGCGCCATCAAGACGGAGATGGGGGATCCGGACTTCCGGGTGACCATGGAGTGGATGGACATGGAGGATTTCGTCGAAAAATACCCCGACAATGACGGCGGGGGGGGGGGGAAAGGAAAAGGCAAGCCAACAGCGGCCAAGAGCGAGGCGAAGTGCGTGGATTCGGGCGAAGGAAGTAAGAATTGCTATGGCCAAGAGGCGGCGCCTGATCATGCAGGCAAAGGAAAAGGGGCTGCCAAGCAAGTCAGCCAAAAGGCATCGGGCAAAGGAAAGGGGGATGCCAAGCAAGCCAACCAAAAGGCATCAGACAATTCCGGCAAAGCAAACGGGGACGCCAAGCAAGCCAACCAAAATGCATCAGACAATTCCGGCAAAGCAAACGGGGACGCCAAGCAAGCCAACCAAAAGGCACCAGACAATTCCGGCAAAGCAAACGGGGACGCCAAGCAAGCCAACCAAAAGGCGTCTGAAAATTCCAGCAAGGCCAAACAGGATGCCAAGCAAGCCAACCAAAAGGCATCAGACAATTCCGGCAAAGCAAACGGGGACGCCAAGCAAGCCAACCAAAAGGCGTCTGAAAATTCCGGCAAGGCCAAACAGGATGCCAAGCAAGCCAACCAAAAGGCATGTGACAATTCCGGCAAGGCCAAAGAGAATGCCAAGCAAGCCAACCAAAAGGCATCCGAGCATGCTGGCAAAGATCAAGGCTCCGGCCAGACGAACCAACCAAAGGCATCAGTGAATGCTAGCAAAGAGAAAGAGGCACCGAAACAGAAGGCAGGCAAAAGCCCAGCGGCTTGCAAGTACTGGCTGCAAGGCAACTGCAAGAATGGCAGCAGCTGTGCATATGCCCATGGTGCAGATACAAGCGCTTCAGCAAAGGCTACAT
>CAUJNA010001879.1:824572-849572 GCA_963377175.1 Effrenium voratum | reverse complement strand
GCAGGGGGGCCAGGCGTCTTGCTGCTGACCTGGTCTAACAAAGCTAGGCAGCAAGACGGGATACCGGAGTTGGCCACTCCGGCGTACCTGCATTTCCGTGATGCCTTTCCTTTCTTTTCCTGACTGTCTTTCTGTCCTGTTCGCTGTTGCTTCCCGGTTTCTGTTCGGCATTGTGATCTGTCAAGCAATTTCAGCAGTCGCAGGCTTTTCCAACCTTTGCATCTCGGCTAGTGAAGCCTCTCGAGATAAGTGTGTTTACCCACGGCCTGTCCGACATGGCGCTGTGGGCTGGACTCGCCATATGCGGGAGCCCCCTGCGAGGGGATGACGTTCAAAAGTTCACGTTCAGTGCAACCTCGCATTGCACTGCCTGCCTTTTGAACAAGGCAGCTCTCATGAGGTATCAGGCTCCGCAGCTTCATGTGCATTGCACTGCCTGCCTTTGAACAAGGCAGCTCTCATAAGGTATCAGGCTCCGAAGCTTCATGCGCAAGTGACAAGCCGGTCAGATACCGACTTTGCCGTTTATTGGTTCACGCTCTGCGCCGACTCAGATCAGTTCAATTCACGTTCACGCCCTGACCGCCATTTTCGTTTCTTGCAAAACTTTTTTCCGTTGCCGCGGGGTTTTTGGTCGGTCCCCTGGTGGAATTCCCTCGGTTTGGTTTTGTGTGCTGGGTTTTCTTTCTTTCGTTTTTCTTTCGTTTTTCGTCTTTGAAAATCTTTTGCTGTTGCCGCGGGTTTTTGGCGGTCCCCTGGTGGAATTCCCTCTGTGTGGTTTTGTGTGCTCGGGTTTTTCGTCCTTGAATTTTTTTGCTGTTGCCGGGGGTTTTTGGAGGTCCCCTGGTGGAATTCCCTCTGCTTGGTTTTGTGCGCCCGGTTTTTCGTCCTTGAAAATCCTTTGCTGTTGCCGCGGGGTTTTTGGCGGTCCCCTGGTGGAATTCCCTCTGTGTGGTTCGTGTCCGCCCCACCGGGGCTTTGTGTGTGTGTGTGTGAACCGTCCTGGAACACGGACGTTAAGCAGGGGGACCAGGCGTCTTGCTGCTGACCTGGTCTAACAAAGCTAGGCAGCAAGACGGGATACCGGAGTTGGCCACTCCGGCGTACCTGCATTTCCGTGATGCCTTTCCTTCCTTTTCCTGACTGTCTTTCTGTCCTGTTCGCTGTTGCTTCCCGGTTTCTGTTCGGCATTGTGATCTGTCAAGCAATTTCAGCAGTCGCAGGCTTTTCCAACCTTTGCATCTCGGCTAGTGAAGCCTCTCGAGATAAGTGTGTTTACCCACGGCCTGTCCTCGCCATATGCGGGGGTCCCCTGCGAGGGGATGACGTTCAAAAGTTCACGTTCAGTTCAACCTCGCATTGCACTGCCTGCCTTTTGAACAAGGCAGCTCTCATGAGGTATCAGGCTCCGCAGCTTCATGTGCATTGCACTGCCTGCCTTTGAACAAGGCAGCTCTCATAAGGTATCAGGCTCCGAAGCTTCATGCGCAAGTGACAAGCCGGTCAGATACCGACTTTGCCGTTTATTGGTTCACGCTCTGCGCCGACTCAGATCAGTTCAATTCACGTTCACGCCCTGACCGCCATTTTCGTTTCTTGCAAAACTTTTTCCGTTGCCACGGGGTTTTTTGTCGGTCCCCTGGTGGAATTCCCTCGGTTTGGTTTTGTGTGCTGGGGTTTTTTCTTTCGTTTTTCTTTCGTTTTTCGTCTTTGAAAATCTTTTGCTGTTGCCGCGGGTTTTTGGCGGTCCCCTGGTGGAATTCCCTCTGTGTGGTTTTGTGTGCTCGGGTTTTTCGTCCTTGAATTTTTTTGCTGTTGCCGGGGGTTTTTGGAGGTCCCCTGGTGGAATTCCCTCTGCTTGGTTTTGTGCGCCCGGTTTTTCGTCCTTGAAAATCTTTTGCTGTTGCCGCGGGGTTTTTGGCGGTCCCCTGGTGGAATTCCTCTGTGTGGTTCGTGTCCGCCCCACCGGGGCTTTGTGTGTGTGTGAACCGTCCTGGAACACGGACGTTAAGCAGGGGGACCAGGCGTCTTGCTGCTGACCTGGTCTAACAAAGCTAGGCAGCAAGACGGGATACCGGAGTTGGCCACTCCGGCGTACCTGCATTTCCGTGATGCCTTTCCTTCCTTTTCCTGACTGTCTTTCTGTCCTGTTCGCTGTTGCTTCCCGGTTTCTGTTCTGCATTGTGATCTGTCAAGCAATTGCAGCAGTTGCAGGCTTTTCCAACCTTTGCATCTCGGCTAGTGAAGCCTCTCGAGATAAGTGTGTTTACCCACGGCCTGTCCGACATGGCGCTGTGGGCTGGACTCGCCATATGCGGGAGCCCCCTGCGAGGGGATGACGTTCAAAAGTTCACGTTCAGTTCAACCTCGCAGTGCACTGCCTGCCTTTTGAACAAGGCAGCTCTCATGAGGTATCAGGCTCCGCAGCTTCATGTGCATTGCACTGCCTGCCTTTGAACAAGGCAGCTCTCATAAGGTATCAGGCTCCGAAGCTTCATGCGCAAGTGACAAGCCGGTCAGATACCGACTTTGCCGTTTATTGGTTCACGCTCTGCGCCGACTCAGATCAGTTCAATTCACGTTCACGCCCTGACCGCCATTTTCGTTTCTTGCAAAACTTTTTTCCGTTGCCGCGGGTTTTTTTGTCGGTCCCCTGGTGGAATTCCCTCGGTTTGGTTTTGTGTGCTGGGGTTTTTTCTTTCGTTTTGCTTTCGTTTTTCGTCTTTGAAAATCTTTTGCTGTTGCCGCGGGTTTTTGGCGGTCCCCTGGTGGAATTCCCTCTGTGTGGTTTTGTGTGCTCGGGTTTTTCGTCCTTGACTTTTTTGCTGTTGCCGGGGGTTTTTGGAGGTCCCCTGGTGGAATTCCCTCTGCTTGGTTTTGTGCGCCCGGTTTTTCGTCCTTAATTTTTTTTTGCTGTTGCCGCGGGGTTTTTGGCGGTCCCCTGGTGGAATTCCCTCTGTGTGGTTCGTGTCCGCCCCACCGGGGCTTTGTGTGTGTGTGTGAACCGTCCTGGAACACGGACGTTAAGCAGGGGGACCAGGCGTCTTGCTGCTGACCTGGTCTAACAAAGCTAGGCAGCAAGACGGGATACCGGAGTTGGCCACTCCGGCGTACCTGCATTTCCGTGATGCCTTTCCTTCCTTTTCCTGACTGTCTTTCTGTCCTGTTCGCTGTTGCTTCCCGGTTTCTGTTCTGCATTGTGATCTGTCAAGCAATTTCAGCAGTTGCAGGCTTTTCCAACCTTTGCATCTCGGCTAGTGAAGCCTCTCGAGATAAGTGTGTGTGTGTGTGTGTGTTTGCACGACACGTCCAGGATGGCGTTGCACACAGGCAAAGTAGCTGGAAGTAGTTCCAACACTGGAAGGCAAGTTGCCTCACCTGTTTGCTCAAGCCCTTTGATGATAGTCATGATTCACTGGCTTGAGGAGGGTTGGCAAGATGGGAATTTCAACAGGACTTAGGCAGATGACAGTCCAATTGCTGGAGCCTGGTGCTGTTTAGATTCGTTGAGCGCAACCTTGAACGCACCTTTGTCAGCCCAAGGAAATGGCTATGGCGGGTTAGATGGCCATTCTAGCATGACTTGGGGTGATGACTTTACAGTTTTGGTTTGCAGGAGGCGTCGTTCCAGGCGTCTCATGCGGATTGGCCCGAGGCTCGTGTGGCTGCTCTTGTTGCTGGCCCTTCTGCCTGGGCGCTGGCCGGCGCTGGTAGTGGAGGGTCCCTGGCAGACGGTGGCAGCGGCCTATGCCCCCTGCGGCGAGATGGGCGGGCCGGGGTTATGGGTTGGCTGTGGGCCAGCACCAACGCAGGGCCGTTATTGTGCAAGGGTTGGAATTGCTAGTGCTGCTTCCAGGTGGCAGGCAACTTACTTTAGCTTGCTTGATGACTTGGTTTTTCTGGCTCGGCCAGTTCTACGGTTGTCCCAACCTGTTGTGACACGAAACGCTTTGACATGCTTTGGTGCGACTGTCGCTTTTTCTGAGCATGTTGCATGCATTCAGGGCTGTCCTCTCGTGCCAGGCGGTTGGGTATCCAAAAATAGCCTCCATGGCCTTCCCATGCGCTAGCATGAAAGCTGACTACCAGGCAAAGGGAAGCCTAGAAGCGACAGCCTAGCCTATGGCAAGCAAATTGAGCCTATGGTAGTCAGCCTATGGCAAATAAATTGGCGTGGATCTTGAGCCGTTCCATCAATGAGCCCCGTTTTTGACAGTTTGTGTTATCGGTTTAGATTCTTGGGCAGGAAATGCAGGAACCCAACCCACGTATATCCGTATATCATATCAATTCTTTTTGTTGGTCCTTTGAGGACTTTCCAGTAGCGGTTGGCTTGGGCCACCAGTCAATTCCCTGGAATTTGGTTAAGGGTCATGGGCACCGCTCCTAGGTGTTGGGCCAGGGCCAACGACGAGCTCTTGCCCTTTAGCTTCAGCCCAAAAAAAAGAAGCCAACAACTCCCCCAAAACAACAAGCCACAAGGATATGACATGCTGTCATGCAAGCAAAGTGCGTTTTGGTCGACTTTTGGACGCCTTTCCTTGCCGGCGGTCTGGGCCCGAGGACAAGATCTCGGGGAACTTTGCCGCCTCCCGGCGCTTCCCCTGGCCTTTCGTGGTGCGATGGCTCGAGGAGTCCCAGGCGCGCGGCGGAGGTCGTGAGCGAGGTGAATCGGGTGGCTCTAGCAATCAGTTGCTTTTTCCGCACAGGGCTCGGCAACACTTGAGAAGCAATAAGCCGAAACTGGACGTGAGAACTTGACACTAGAAAGTTCTGCCAGTGCACTGCTAGGGCGGTCGGCTACTTGTGGCTGGCTGTGGGGATGGACGGCACGTGGACACTGCGCTGGGATTGGGGAAATTCGAGGAGGTCCTGGCAATGGCTCCTTGGCGCCACCCCAGCAGCCAAATCATGGGGGAAGCTTAGGGCACCCCGACTCTGCTGATGACTTGACGCTCAAAGATGTGGATTTTGCTTTTCACTGGCCGCCTACTTCAAACTTAGTCCACAAGTGAGAACGGGCTAGCCCCAACATGTCGCACAAATCAGTGGCAGCCTTCAGTGTTGTGGTTTTCCATCAAGCTCTCAGAATTAGTCAAAACTTCTTTGGCCTCGATCAAAAGAACCTGCCCGACCCTGGAAGGTCCTCGGAAGCCTTTGTCATGGCCGTCATGACTCCTGTTTTGGCGTCGGCCTGCGACAATCCAAGGACCTGTCCGGAGGCATGCTGCAGGCTGCCCGGCGGCGCCTCGGCAGCCGGAGCACGGAGGCGGGAGGGCATTGCCTAGGTTCCACGTGAAGGGCGCGGGTGGGGGGGGGGTCGGGGGTGGCAGCTTCTGCTCTTTGTGAGCATGATGTTTGCCTTGGAGAGGAGCATGATGTTTCGAGCAGCTTCTTTGTGAGCATATTCGTGCATGAGTGGAGGCGCAACGCTGAAGCTTGCGAGACCCTTGAAGGGTTCTCAAGAGCACAAGGGTGCAGGAACGCCATTTCGGAGTCTTATTATTTTTGAGGGAACTCCTGAATGTCCATTCCCAAGATGATGATGCCTGTGTTCCTCCCTGTCCCTGGGCCTGGGGGATTGGACGATGAGTTGGAACCTGATCCTGCTGAGAACCGAAACCTACGAACCATCGTGGCATTGGTGAAGGAGCTTATTACCCATGTAGGCGCAATGTGGGTCCAAAGTCCATCACCCATGTGTTTTCCTTTTTTGGAGCCCAGCTTTTCAAGCAGATGACGCGCCATACATTCAAACCTGGTTGCCACCTGGCCTTGCCAGTCCGCACTTGCGAACCTTTTAATTGACCTTTCGCCCGCTTCTCCTTTGGGGCCGTACCCGTCAACACGCGGCGGTCGCTGGTCAGGTGACCTATCTGCAGGCCGACACCCGGCAGGTGCCGCTGCCGCCGGCCTCGGTGGAGGAGGTGCTCTCCTGCGCCGCGGCCGTTGAGGCAGGCGGAGGTGTGAAGAAAAGTTGGCCCAGCGAGTGTCCGAGTGGTACTGTGGGTGGATGAAATCCTGCACCACCTAAGAAACCCTGGAATGATGATTCCCCTGTAAATGCCAACAAACATGGTTTCAAACTGGTGCAGGATTCCGTCCACCCACAGTATCATGGCTGCGCAGGACACCATGGCAACCAACATTTAGGTGTTTTTTTGGGTGTAGGAAGCCCCGGTTGAGCCAAACTGACTGAACATGCGCAACTTGAACATAGCAAAATACTTCTTGATCAGCCGGACAGTACCAATGACAGATAGAGGACAAGGAAGGATTGGCATCGGTAATGATGGAACACAGCAGGACAACACGCAAAAAACGCAACACAGGCGAACGCGCTTAAACAACTGAGGCAAAGTTGTGGTCAAAGCCAAGCCCGCCCCAGCTGTGGTCAAAGCCACCCCCCCACAAAACAAAGCATGAAAGCAGGACACACACGCACACTTAAACCAAGCACGTCGAAACAGGGAACCGCAGCAGAAGAATCCTAGCGCTGCGATGTGCCCCTCTTGAGGTGCGGTGCTGCATCACCTACCGCTGAACGAGTCGCTGAAGGGCCTGCGGGAGCTGGCACGAGTGCTGAAGCCAGGCCGGGCTTCAGCGGATCGTGTTCTAAGGAGGTTCTCCGGCAAATGAAGCATTGCCTTCCAGTTCCACAGAAACAGCAGATTTTTCCCGGGGCCGATTGAACTGTTTCAACTGGTTTCAATTTCGGTGGATTGTCACTTGCTTTTTCACTGGAAGTGTTGTCCAGTGTGCTTCCTGGAAGAAGCATTCCGGATGCACATTCAAATAGCAGGCTGTTTAACAAACTTGGCACAGCTCTTGCCCCAATTTCAATGCAACTGAGTCAACTTGGCAGCGCTTTCTCTTATTTTTAAAATCTAGTGAGCCAAAATTGGCGAGTGGCTTCGTCAGCTCACATTCACATGACAGTGACTTCAATGCCCCGGCCTGGCCCCTGCACAGCTGTTTCGAATTGATTGGATGGTCTCAGCAACAGCTTGATTCATTGATCTTTTGATGGTTGCCTGCACGTGGCAAGTTGAAAGTCACTTCTCTCCTGAAATGCTGCATGGGGGGCCCGTTGTGTGTGTCTGGTGTGGCCATTTTCCCTTGCACGCAGATTGGAACTGGATGCTCACATGCTCTCACTCCGGGACGTGGTTCAGTTGTGCTGGTGGTCTTGAATCCCCCCAGCCGTCTTTTGCGTGTGCCCCAGGCGGCAGGCTTTTGGCTTCATGCTGGGACCCTAGGGCCAAAGCGGTGGCCAAGCGCGGCCGCCCAGCTGAGGCTAGTGCAGGGGTGTCTGGGAGGAGCGCTCACCATCATCTGCCCAGGTTTGGAAGGGTTGCATTGGCAAGGCCCAGGATTGGGTGTGCCCGCCCCCGCCCCCGCGTCCACTTCTCATCTCGATGCGGCGCCCCCCAGCAGGCAACCCAGGGCTCATAGGGCTGCTGTCCAGCGAGCCGCCCAGGAATTAGGTGTCAGACGCTGTCCGGCTCAGCCCTTGCTGCAACAACAGCCTGAACTGCTGCGAAGCATTGTATACTAGCATATAAACATGCACATGGCGAGGCTGCCGCAACTTTTGCAATCACATGTAATCGCCGCACGCAGACCATAGCACCTAAGAGCACTTAATAGCTCGGACGTTCTCCTGCATACAAGTTTGCCTGTTGCAGGCTTGGCACTTGAAGTGACGCCGCGTGATGAGAAGCTGGTAGGGATTCAGGATTCAAACTATGGCCTTGTATGTGCAGTCATCATCTTTTTTCTTATTGTGTGCACGGGTTCTCGTCTAATTTTCTTGCTTTCGGTGGCACCCCATCCCTTCTGGGATGCAGATGGCAGGGTGCGGAGGATGCTTTCTGGGTTGCTTGGCGCTGCAGCGACGGAAGCGATGTGCAGCGTGGCTTGGCAACAGGTCTGGGCGAGTGGGTGCGCTGCCAAAAATTGGTCATGCGACTGCCGACACACCTGACATGTTGATGTTTTCCGGTTCCATTTCTGTAAGCTAAGCTCACCTCCCTGAGGTGGTGTTGTTTGGCCCTCTTCAGCATTGCATTCCGGCGTTTGGCGCAGAGAATGGCTTGTTTGCAGCTGAGGCTGGTACCACTTGCCCTCCTTGGAGCGGCGAACGGAGTACTGGAGCCAACTTGACCTGGATTTGAGGACGGGAGACAAGGGACGTTTATGGATGCGGATTGCTAATGCAGTGTCAGGGTGTTCCCTGAATGCCGGATATTTGGTGTCATTTCTTGGGTCGCCTCACTGCCCATGCCACAGCATCACCATTGCTCGCTATCGGAAATGCGAGTCCTTGAATCTCCCCTCGCCCGCCCGGGCGTGGCTTCCCTTTCGAGCCGTAGAAGGCCACAGGAGCTCGCAGAAGTATCCAGCATACAGAACAAAAGGCAGCAAGCAGGTATGACATGTACGAATGAAGAACAACCACCGGAGAGCCAACTTATGAGTCATTCAGCTCCAAAAACCTGTGATGAAGCTTTGGTTGGCAAGTCGCTCGCTCGGGTTCATGAACAGAGGCTCGGGCAGCTGGTGCCAGAGACACTTACTGTAAACATACTGACACAAGGCTGTGTCATGAGAGGTGCAATTCAAGAGAGGGGCACCCAAGGAACGCTTTTTGCAGGTTGCGGAGCTTGCAACATGTGCAGTGGATGAAACAATGAATGAGCAGGCTGTGACTCGCGCGTTTAGGTAGAGAGCGAACCATTTCCGCACAACCCGCAGAGGTTTCGCTAAATCCAAGGTGCCAGCAGCACTGATAGACCTTGATAACCGTAAGCAATCTCAGGCAACTTTGGGCTACGTGTGCAAGCTGTACATGCTGAAGCCAATGGTTTTTTGCAGCCAGAGGCGATCACAGACGCATTGATAAAGACAGCCATCCCCAATTCCCATTGAAGGTTCACATGTGCCCAGCACAAGGGTACAACGTCAGTGTTGACATGCATGGCTCCTCAGGAGGGCAGAGCTCGATGGGGACAACCAAGTCTTTGAGTGCCGGGCTAAGCAAGCCAGAATTGTGCAAATGCGCACGTTGCTTTTGGCACACAAATGCATCGAACATGTCGCGCGCCCTCAGCACGTACTTTCAGTTCGTCAAGGTTTCACAATCTTTGCAACGAGCCCCTGCCACCCCCAACCGACTTAAACCTCAAGGCTGCTTTTGGGTAGTTCACTTGCATCCCGAACAAGTCCGCATTTGGCGCCAGGTGGGTGAAGGTGCCTGCCCTGTGACGGTCAGATCTCCTCACTTCACCTGGCATCAGGAGGCCGATGGGCTCTCTGGATGGCTTGAGGGCATGTGTCGAGCCGATGGGCCTAGTTTTGAGGCATGTCCATTTCGCTATGACATCCGGTGACCATCCACCCACAGGTGGCATACATGCTGTACACGCACAGGCAAAGGAGCGAGGTAAAGGCGACAGAGCCTCAAGGGGCACGTCCCAGGTCGCGCGCTGCAAGGTGGTTGTCTACAAGCTTGGCGTGTGAGCAGCGGCTTGTCGCGTTCGGCAGCGCGCCCGAGAAAAGGTCTCGGAGTCTGGGGCTGGTGGCAGGGCCAGCGCATGGCAGTGACTGAATTGCGCGTGCCAGCCGTGCTGGATCCAAAAAAAGGCTTTTGGAGGTTTGTGCGCCACTCAGTGTGAGTTCTTGCTGACTTTCGCAAGCCGCACTCAGATCCACAAGTCGTAACTTAACTACACTGGCCGCCACAACCACCGGAAGGAATATTGTGTCCGTCTTTGCTGGGCAACTCATTTGTGGGTGAGACAACTGGAGGGCGAACTGGGCATGAGCGAGCTTCCCCTACATGATGCTCTGCCCATGTGATGCCCCTCATTTGCTGCCTATGCGCCACACCTCTACGGCGTGGTGTGGTGGGCCAAGGTACTTCTTAAAAGAACCAATCCGAACGAGGGGCGAGTTGCCCCCACCCGAAGTTGGGCCACCCCAGAAGCCTAGGGCACATTGCCGAGTGCGGGTCTTTCGATTCCGCTGCCATGACAGGTGTTGGTTATGCTCTGGCCAGATCACCGTGGCAGCTCCTGCTGCCGGGCGCCTGTTCGGGCCGAGGGAGGCTCATCATTGACTGGGTAGCTTCTGGGTTCGCGGCAGAGGGGGTGGGAACCAAGGCAGTTGCATAATGTGTTTGGTCAAGAAGGGTTGTGGGCCCAGCTGGATTCCCAACAAGCCGGCGGGGGCTCATGGATTCCACTTACAGACGGCCGACCTCTTGCATCCTCACGGCAAACCTTGCATTCGTTGGTTTGGCGCCTTTGCACATGCTTTCTTTCCAGGCATGCCAATGCTAATCTTTTCTGCATCCTTCCAACGGCTGCCTGGTTGGGGAAGCAATGAAAAGGGGGCTCCCTGATGGTGAAGGACACCCTTCATGCGCCAGGACTGCCACAAAGGTGCTGCAGTTTCTGTGTGCAGTATGCTTTTTGGCCAGGCGACCAAGCCATCAACAACTCACACCACAAGCAGTGGCTTTCCATTTGTAGGCCCGACATTTTGGTTGAGGAGTCTGGGTCTTTGATTCGCCGAAGACTGTTTGATTCGCGTTCTATTCCCTAAATTGAACCTCCTGGCGTGTTTTGGCCTGGGTTTGGCATTTTCCCCAGCACTTGATTTCCGTTGATCCCTAGGCCCTCCATGCCAAGGCTACAGAGCCTGGCAAGACGAGCACGCATTCGGAATCTCCTGCACTTGCAGTTTGCTCTTCGAGACTTAGCCCACGAACCTGGGCCATGTGCACTTGAGGCGGTGAGGCGGCCCCAGATTGCGTTGCTGATTGGTCTAGCAAGCCGCACAGAGCGCGGCTCAAGGCTTCAGGTGCTTTGGTTCCTTGTCCGGGGTTAATCCCATGGCCTGGTTTGGCGCTTGGTCTTGCCTCATTGGAGAAGCAGATGGAGACGTGGCCACAGTGGCTCGGGATGAGAGTTTGGACACGTTTCATGTTGATTGCCAGGCACACCCGGAGCTTCCAACTCTAAAGTGCATGCCAATTGCATGCTTTCCCCTTCTGGGCAAATCGGGACGGATGGACCTGTGGGCTTGATTGTATTACCGCTACCTTCATAGCATCGCATTTGTTGCAGGCTGTGGCCATTTCCTGATCCTTGCTTCGAAGGCCAAGCCAGTTAGCTGTCTCATCTGCCCTCCTCCAATGAAAATTGTGGGGCTTCTGTTCGAGGAATTTGAAGCTCTCAACTGGTTGCCTGACATCATCAGGTGACAGGATGCAGCTGGACCATACCAGACTGATGTGGGTTGTGTCATAGATCCCTGAGAGGGAGATCTTGTCGTGGTTGTTTAGCTTATCTATGGGGGCAATGCCCATTACTGCCAACCCCGAGTTGGCAGACTTTTTAACCACAGCATACATGAAGACATTCTACGGTCATAGATTTGGGCTTGCCTCTATCAATAAATTGCATGCCTTCTCTACGCGGCGGGGGGGGGGGGGGGCTATACAGGCTTGCCGACTCGGCAACATTTACCCCTAATTCTGGGGAACGTTCGCCCCAAATTGGTGGTAAATTGCGATCAAGTTGGGGGGAAATTGGGTGTATCGGGGGTTAATTTTTGGGGACATTTGCTAAATTGGGAGTAGTTTTGGGAGAAATGTTGGGGGTAGTTTACCCCCCCAGTTTTGGGGTAAGTTACCGCCATTTTTTGGGGGTAATTTACGCCCAAATTTGGGGGGTAATTTACCCCCGATTTTGAGAGAACTTGGGAGTAAATAACGGGTCCAACAATTGGGGGTAAATTTTGTTACTGCTACAGGCAAGGCTTAAGTCAAAGAGTCATAGTATATTCACTCTGCCTTGCAGTAGGCGCTTTTAGCGACGTTGCTTGTGCGTGAATTCGTTCAACATGTCAACACATTTGGAAAGCCACGGCTCTGTCGGTTTGGGTTGACCCTGACTGCAAGGTAGAGGGTGGCTAGAATTAAGATCGAGGCCCCTGCTGGCAACCGTCAGGGCAACTGCTCGTCGGCCGGGCTATTGGAAGAATCAGTCTCTGGTCGGAACAGCCCCGCGACACCTTTCCGGGGGACCCAGCACCGGCCCCAGGTGGACGTGGTGCAGGCCCCGGTCCCGTCTGAATCCAACCCCCCAGCAAGCCCCACACGTTCCAGATCCGTGATCATCGAAACATCCCAGGAGCGACCGGCTGGGCAAAGGGCAGTTTGACCACATCACCCGGATGTATTTCTGGTTCTTGCCAAGGGCACTTCCTTGTGCTGCTCCGACCTTCTGAAGTGTGGAGGAAAAGTGAGTAGATTAGACTAGATGATTAGATGCTTGGAGTGTGAGACGAACAGCTACCTGTGGGTTTGCTTTGCTCCTTGAGTTCAGTCACTACTTTGGCGAGAGGTTGCATGCTTTAGACCAAACTGTGACCTGTTTATTTGGCCATGTGTTCTGCCTGGACGTAAATGGGAATGCGCACGTAACAGGTTATGTAATGGGTCATGTAAGTGGTTTTGTATGTATATGTGTGAGCAGTGGGGTATTTACACGCTGACGCGACACAGCCGGCCACCGGGCACCTGGCCCTGCCCGTTCTATCACTTCCCTTTCCGGTAAGTCCGGTGAGTAGATGTTAAGATTTAAAAATTCCAAAAACTTTGAGATTCTAAGGGTCTCAGATTTGAAGACGTTTGGAATTTAAGGTTTCAATGGTATAAGAATTAAGGGTTGAAGATTCAAAGATTTAAGGTTTTTGAAGGTTATAACAGCCAGGCCATTGCCCAGCCATTTTCCATCCATTATCAGATTTCGAAGGCTTTAAGATTTTATTTTTTGTGAGATTTTCATATTTGGCGACTTTCGGAATTTAAGATTTTAAGATCTTAAGATGTCAAGACTTCAAAATTTCAAGATTAAGAGTTTAAGGAATTTAGAATATAGCCCGGATTGAAGGAATTTTATTATATTTTACTTGTTCATGAATTTAAGATTTCCAGATTGCAATAGTTCGAGATTTAAAGAACTTAAGTTTTTGAAGCTTTTAAGATTCTGAGATTTTAAGAGTTTGAGAATTTAGGAATTTCATATTTTAAGATTTTAACATCTGAAGATTCAAAGACATGAGGGTTTCTGTCACTTCCCTGTCCTGTAAGTCCGATGAGTAGATGTTAAGATTCAAAATTCTAAAAACTTTGAGATTCTAAGGGTCTCAGATTTTTTGAAGACTTTCGGAATTTAAGGTTTCAATGGTTTAAGAAATAAGGTTCTAAGATTCGAAGATGTAAGGTTTTTGAAGGTTATAACAGCCAGGCCATTGCCCAGCCATTTTCCATCCATTATCAGATTTCGAAGGCTTTAAGATTTTATTTTTTGTGAGATTTTCATATTTGGCGACTTTCGGAATTTAAGATTTTAAGATCTTAAGATGTCAAGACTTCAAAATTTCAAGATTAAGAGTTTAAGGAATTTAGAATATAGCCCGGATTGAAGGAATTTTATTATATTTTACTTGTTGATGAATTTAATATTTTCAGATTGCAATAGTTCGAGATTTAAAGAACTGAAGTTTTTGAAGCTTTTAAGATTCTGAGATTTTAAGAGTTTGAGAATTTCGGAATTTCATATTTTAAGATTTTAACATCTGAAGATTCAACGACATGAGGGTTTTAAGAAGTCAAGATTCGAAGACTTGAGGATGTTTATATTTTCAGGTTGCAAGATTCTATCTTCTAAGGTTGTAATTTTAAGATCTTAAGGTTTCAAGATTTTAAAAATTCAAGATTAAGAGTTTAAGGAAGTTAAAATATAGCCCGGATTGAAGGAATGTAATATTTTAATAATTTAAGATTTTCAGATTTCAAGTGTTCGAGGTTTAAAGAATTTAAGTTTTTAAAGCTTTTTCAGATTCCGAGATTTTAAGATTGTAAGACTTTAGGAGTTTCATATTTTAAGAGTTTAAGATCTCAAGATTCTAAGACATAAGGTTTTTAAGGTTTGAAGATTCGAAGACTTTAGGAAGTTTTTATATTTCCAGATTTTAAGATTCTAAGTTCTAAGATTTAAAGATCTTGAGATTCTAAGATTGATTGTTAGATTTTAATTTGAGATTTTAAGAATCTAAGACTTTAGGATTTTGAGATTTCAATCCAGGCCATTTTCCATCCATTTTCCACCCACTTTAGATTTTAAGATTTTCAGGTTGCACGTTTTCGGCAAAATTGGCCCGACTTAGGGGACAACATCGCCAGCATGCATAACATCATCCGCATCATCCGGGATGATGCTGGCAATGCTGGGGGTGTTGTCCAGTATTATGCACCCCCTAAAAATGCTCGTTTTTGGGCGCTGCGGGGAGATGCTACAAAAATCGCCTAAACCAATCCGCGAATCCTTCGCCCCTTATAAGGGCAGGCCCAGCACAAAACGTATGCGCATGGTCCGCGCATGGTCGGCGGCATGGGGCGCGCGGCCTTATACCTGAAGGTAAGCCCTAACGGGCTTTGGCCTGCGGCCCGATCACGTCCGGTGGCCGGATTTACACGCTGACGCGACACAGCCGGCCACCGGGCACCCCTTCCCGTTCTTTGATTTCCTTTCCCTCCAAGTCCTGCTAGTTTTCGGGATGATTTGAATGAACTTTTCCTTTGCATGTCTTCCCTGACAGTTTCCTGGCATGTCCCTTCACTTCCACTTCACTGCCGTTTCAGCTCCCTTCATTTCCTTGAAGACTCCTTTATTCGCATTCTGTCCGGTCCCCTTCACGTTCTGCCCTTGCATTTTCCTGCATCTCGGTTTCTCTCCAGTGCCCTCCCCATTTTTCGTGCCATTCCTTTGACTTTCATTTTGTTCACTTCCAGTCACTCCTGCTTCCTTGCATTTCCCCTCAACCCCTTGTTTCGCATCGCCAGCATGCATAGCATCATCTGCATCATCCGGAATGATGCTGGCAATGCTGGGGGTGTTGTCCAGTATTAGGCACCCCCCAAGAAGCGCTCGTTTTGTGACTCTGCGGGGAGATGCTACAAAACTCCTCAAAAATCGCTTAAACAAATCCGCAAATCCTTCGCCCCTTATAAGGGAGGGCCCAGCATAAAACGTATGCGCATGTTCTGGTCATGGTCCGCTCATGGTCGGCGGCATGGGGCGCGCGGCCTTATACCTGAAGGTAAGCCCTAACGGGCTTTGGCCTGCGGCCCGATCACGTCCGGTGGCCGGATTTACACGCTGACGCGACACAGCCGGCCACCGGGCACCCCTTCCCGTTCTTTGATTTCCTTTCCCTCCAAGTCCTGCTAGTTTTCGGGATGATTTGAATGAACTTTTCCTTTGCATGTCTTCCCTGACAGTTTCCTGGCATGTCCCTTCACTTCCACTTCACTGCCGTTTCAGCTCCCTTCATTTCCTTGAAGACTCCTTTATTCGCATTCTGTCCGGTCCCCTTCACGTTCTGCCCTTGCATTTTCCTGCATCTCGGTTTCTCTCCAGTGCCCTCCCCATTTTTCGTGCCATTCCTTTGACTTTCATTTTGTTCACTTCCAGTCACTCCTGCTTCCTTGCATTTCCCCTCAACCCCTTGTTTCGCATCGCCAGCATGCATAGCATCATCTGCATCATCCGGAATGATGCTGGCAATGCTGGGGGTGTTGTCCAGTATTAGGCACCCCCCAAGAAGCGCTCGTTTTGTGACTCTGCGGGGAGATGCTACAAAACTCCTCAAAAATCGCTTAAACAAATCCGCAAATCCTTCGCCCCTTATAAGGGAGGGCCCAGCATAAAACGTATGCGCATGTTCTGCGCATGGTCCGCGCATGGTCGGCGGCATGGGGCGCGCGGCCTTATACCTGAAGGTAAGCCCTAACGGGCTTTGGCCTGCGGCCCGATCACGTCCGGTGGCCGGATTTAAGGGCTGCCGCCCAGTGCCGCCGACCCCTCCGCTGGGGGGCCAGCCCAGGTTTTTTTTGTTCTGTCAGCGGCTTTTGGCTGGTTCAGGCTTGCTGGCTTGCTTGCTTGCTCGCTTGCTTGCTTGTTTGCTTGTTTTCAGCGCTTTTCCAGGCCGCACTCGTTTGCCCACAGCGAGCACCAACCAAAGGAGTGCTATATAGAAAGTAGACAGCTATCGGTCCCCAGGGCGCAACCAGCAAGAACAGCTTCGCGTCCAGCGCGCTTGGAGGCCGCACTCGCTTCGCTGCAGCGAGCACGAACCAAAGGAGTGCGCCGGCAGCCTGCTCCGCCGCGGCCGAGTGCCTAACGTCGCATTTGAGTCCAATATGCAGCAAAGCTATCGGTCCAGAGGGAGCGGCCAGCCACAAAAGCTTCGCTTCCCGCGCTTTTCCAGGCCGCACTCGTTTGTCCACAGCGAGCACCAACCAAAAGGAGTGCGCCGGCAGCAGAAAGGAAGAAAAGAGGCCGAACGGGCGGGCCGTGACAAAGCTTCAGCGCTGAAAACTGTGCCCTGCAGGTGCTGGAGCGCTTTTCCAGGCCGCACTCGTTTGCCCACAGCGAGCGCCAACCAAAGGAGTGCGCCGGCAGCCGATAGGAAGAAAAAAGGCCGAGCGGGTGGGTCTTCAGCGCGAAAAGCTGTGCCGAGCAGGTAGTTGAGCACGCTCGGCCTCCTCAGCTCAGGGGCAGTTGGTGTAGTGGCATCACACCCGCTCAGCACGCGAGAGGGGCCGGGTTCAATCCCCGGCCTGTCCATGCCCATGTGCGCCTGCGTTGGTCTTTCTCGCTTAGGGTTTGCTGTGCGTCTTGCCAAGGGCGGCTGCTGCGCCGCGGCCGGGTGCCGAACGTCACTTTTGAATCCTATATATAGAAATAGTATTAGTTAGAAATAGTATTAGTAGAAAGTATAGAAAGTATAGAAAGTAGAAAGCTATCGGTCCCCAGGGCGCAAACCAGCAAGAACAGCTTCGCGTCCAGCGGCCTCTTTTCTTCCTATCTGCTGCCGGCGCGCTCCTTTGGTTGGTGCTCGCTGTGGGCAAACGAGTGCGGCCTGGAAAAGCGCTCAAGCACCTGCAGGGCACAGTTTTCAGCGCTGAAGCTCTGTCACGGCCCGCTCGTCCGGCCTTTTTGCTTCCTTTCTGCTGCCGGCGCACTCCTTTGGTTGGTTCTCGCTGTGGGCAAACGAGTGCGGGCCCGCCCGTTCGGCCTCTTTTCTTCCTTTCTGCTGCCGGCGCACTCCTTTGGTTTCTTTCCTTTTCCTTTCTGCTGCCGGCGCACTCCTTTGGTTGGTGAAACGAGTGCGGCCTGGAAAAGCGCGGGAAGCGACGCTTTTGTGGCTGGCCGCTCCCTCTGGACCGATAGCCTTGCTGCATATTGGACTCAAACGCGACGTTAGGCACCCGGCCGCGGCGGAGCAGGCTGCGAACGGGCTGGCCGTGACAGAGCTTCAGCGCTGAAAGCTGTGCCCAGCAGGTAGTTGAGCACTCTCGGCCTGCTCAGCTCAGGGGCAGTTGGTGTAGTGGCATCACACCCGCTCAGCACGCGAGAGGGGCCGGGTTCAATCCCCGGCCTGTCCATGCCCATGTGCGCCTGCGTCTGGCACCGTTTGCCTATCCCTGGCACGAACCAAAGGAGTGCGCCGGCAGCCTGCTCAATATGCAGCAAGGCTATCGGTCCAGAGGGAGCGGCCAGCCACAAAAGCTTCGCTTCCCGCGCTGGTCCAGGCCGCACTCGTTTGTCCGCAGAAAGGAAGAAAAGAGGCCGAACGGGCAAGCCCGCACTTGTTTGCCCACAGCGAGCACCAACCAAAAGGAGTGCGCCGGCAGCAGAAAGGAAGAAAAGAGGCCGAACGGGCTGGCCGTGACAGAGCTTCAGCGCGGAAAGCTGTGCCCAGCAGGTACTTGAGCACTCTCGGCCTCGGCTCAGGACCAGTTGGTGTAGTGGCATCACACCCGCTCAGCATGCGAGAGGGGCCGGGTTCAATCCCCAGCCTGTCCATGCCCATGTGCGCCTGCGTTGGTCTTTCTCGCTTTGGGTTTGCTGTGCGTCTTGCCAAGGGCGGCTGCTGCGCCGCGGCCGGGTGCCGAACGTCACTTTTGAATCCTATATAGAAATAGTAGAAAGTATAGAAAGTATAGAAAGTAGAAAGCTATCGGTCCCCAGGGCGCAAACCTGGTGCTCGCTGTGGACAAACGAGTGCGGCCTGGAAAAGCGCGGGAAGCGAAGCTTTTGTGGCTGGCCGCTCCCTCTGGACCGATAGCCTTGCTGCATATTGGACTCAAACGCGACGTTAGGCACCCGGCCGCGGCGGAGCAGGCTGCGAACGGGCTGGCCGTGACAGAGCTTCAGCGCTGAAAGCTGTGCGCAGCAGGTAGTTGAGCACTCTCGGCCTGCTCAGCTCAGGGGCAGTTGGTGTAGTGGCATCACACCCGCTCAGCATGCGAGAGGGGCCGGGTTCAATCCCCGGCCTGTCCATGCCCATGTGCGCCTGCGTCTGTCACAGTTTGCCTCTCCCTGGTCTTTCATCCCTTTGGGTTTGCTGTGCGTCTTGCCAAGACCGGCTGGTGCGCCGCGGCCGGGTGCCGAACGTCACTTTTGAATCCTATATAGAAAGTAGAAAGCTATCGGTCCCCAGGGCGCGACCAGCAAGAACAGCTTCGCGTCCAGCGCGCTTGGAGGCCGCACTCGCTTCGCCGCAGCGAGCACGAACCAAAGGAGTGCGCCGGCAGCCTGCTCCGCCGCGGCCGGGTGCCTAACGTCGCGTTTGAGTCCAATATGCAGCAAGGCTATCGGTCCAGAGGGAGCGGCCAGCCACAAAAGCTTCGCTTCCCGCGCTTTTCCAGGCCGCACTCGTTTGTCTACAGCGAGCACCAACCAAAGGAGTGCGCCGGCAGCAGAAAGGAAAAGGAAAGAAAAGAAACGAAGAAGAACAAGAAAAAAGTGAAAGAAAGAAGGCTGGTAAGGTACAGGGCTGAACGGGCGAGGGCGAAAGGGAAGGGAGAAGGCTGCCACAGTCACGCTCCAACGCTAAACGAACACTCCCCCAGCGCCTTCCCCTTGCAGGCAGGGGGGTCGGCGGATTTTGCCAGGTTACTGATGCGCTTTGTGAGAAAACAGCATATGGTCTGAGGTTATTCCTGGTTGGGTGTCAATGTGCAAAATGTCATGCCCCACATGACCTGTGCTTTTGCAGGAAGCGCAACAGGCAGTTAGGATTCGCGTGCATATCACCATGTGAGTCCTTGACTTTCAAGTTGCCAAACAATGCCATAGGCCCACCTTAAGAGCTACACTGCTTCGCCTTCTTGTAGCCAGTTTGTCTATGGATCATATGCTCTTGCCTAGTGGACTCCACGCTTGCATTATATTTGCGCCGGGCTGGCGCAAATGCACCACATGATTGGAGTCGGGCCGGCGCAAGTGCATCATGTGTTCGTAGATTTGCGCCGGCCCGGCGCAATGCAGCCCGTTGTTGTTCATGGCCAAGTTTGCTTAGATTTGTGCCAGGCCAGTGTGAATTCGACCCAATCTGGCTTGGCGTGACTGTTCTGCGCAGAGGTTTTTAGCCAAGCCCCAGGCCCATAAAAAATCTCTCGCTTCCTAACAACCTTGAACTTGCTGTCGCAGGTGCGCCATCCTTGCAAATCTGTCCAATTGTTCTTCTCTTGCGCGTTCCTGCTTGTTGTGCCCACGATCGTATTTTCAACGCATGCTCCATCCGTCTCCCTTGTGGCCTTTCCACCCGGAGTCTCGTTTTTGTGCCAAAAGTTGCCGTTGCTCGTGTGTAGACTGCCAACGTGCAACAGTCGCGCGTTCCGCTTGCGTTCTCGGGCAGCAGCTTTGCCTCGCCTGAACGGTTCAGTGGTCCGTGGGTGGTCAGCGCGCAAGTGGTCAAGTTCAGTAGCTAGCAGTTGGCACTTTTGGCCCAGCCTCGCGACAACTTCGACTGCATGTGGGCCTGTTGCCCTGCGCCAGGCGGCTCACCCAATGGGCCGCGCACTTCCCCAATCCTGAAGTAAGGGGCTGTTTATTTTTGCACCTGTTGACCGTCCTGGGGCAAACTAGCCCTTTTCCGCTCAGTTCGCAACATATGCGCGAAAGTGTAACATACCCGAAATTCGCATCAGCCATTCCTTTTTCCAGATCGATCTGATTTCCCTGGGTTCAGGCTTCCCAGTTGGCGCGGCGGAGGGAAATCGAAGTGTCCATTGCTAAGCGCGAACTGCATCTTTCGAAACGCGCGAGCTTTTTGTGTCGATGAAGCTGAGTTGGTTGGCAACTCAACGGCAGGAGTGTGCCCAAACACTTAACCAGCAGAGCCGTTCTGAACTGTTCCCGAAAAGTGCGCAGGCCGAGGCCTGAACTGTTCTGAACCGTTCAAGTTGCGAGCGTGCGCTAACCCAGGTTGGTTCAGAGCCGTTCTGAAGCGTTCCGATCCCATGAGCCGTTCTGAACCGTTCTCAGGGATGATGCCCGGAAACGAAAGAACCGTTTAAGTTATGAACCTCAAGTGCTGACAATGTAACATGTAATTACGATTGCTGCTCCTGATGATTGATCCGCTTATTATGTGTTGGCAAAGGCTGCTGTTTACCGCGAGTAAGACGAGAGCAGGGCACGAGCGCAATACCGTGCCAGGAAAGGTCACGCTCCCACCGTTGCGCCCCAGGCTCTAACAGCACATCAACTGCTTGGCCTTGCGCCAAACCTAGAAACCCTGCTCCAACCAGACAGCATGTTACACTGTTACACTCACGTGGCAATTCTGGTTTTCATGCTGCTGGGTATTGTGAAGTTGTGTGGCCTTTTGTTTGTGTGCTACACTGTGAGCGCAGTGTTGGGGGTTGATGTGTATTTGGCCGTTGGTTTGCTGCAAGCGCAGGGCTAGCTTGCAACAGTGTTCTGACGCTGGCTTTCACATGGCTTTCTAGGGTCAGGACAGTCCAGCACATAAAGATGCCACAGTTTGGTCTAATGAATGCTTGTTAAGGGTCAATATGAAGCGAGGGATCAAGCAACCGCTGAGTCTGGGCATATTGCGCCCTCTCCGGGCACTTCACATTGCCCTTTCCTCCTCGGTTTTTCATGGGAGGGCGGCTTTAAAGCCCAGCCGAGCCGACATTGGACGAGACTCGCTACGTGAGTAGTTCAAGCCTGCGCGGCATCCCTAGGTTTCACGCACAGTTTGTCAACGGGTTTCAGATGTCCAATGCATGAGCCCCCATTTTTTGGTCGCAAATGGCACTGCTTTTGGAGGACCGCCCTTCCTTTAACAAACTACGAGCAAACGGAAACGGCAAATGCTGGCAAGGGAGCGCTCGCGAGGACATGAAACAGGAATACGAGCCGGAGGAGACTCCGCCCGAGTCTACATTGAGCGGATCCCGGAATCGAACCAGCAACGGTGGCAAGGAATTTGGCAAACGTTTATGATGAGGCCAGTCATTGGCTGGAACAGGGTAAATCAAAAGTCTCTAAAGTCCTGCCATCACTCCAGATCCCAGCCAAACCGAAAATTGAGCAACCGCATGGCCGTTTAGACGTTTCACAAACATGGTCAAGCAGATCACTTCGGAACTTCGAGTGCCTAGTTGATTTTAGTCAGCTAGTTCGCGTAGGGTTTTTGTCCGTTTTCCTTTTGGGCGGGGAAGGTAGTGAGCCAATGAGCCCAGGCACCATGCGAGCCAGTCTCTGCTCCATCTCCACCGGGGACCACGACTCGACGCGCTCCCGCTTCAGCACCCGCTCCAACCTTGAGAAGCTTCGGGTGCCCCTGGAGACCAGGGGCCGCGACTCTGTGGCCTGGACTGAAGGGTTTTGCCGCATGGCGATTTCAGATTGCCCTTCTGGCCAACCTTCCGATTGCTGCTTCGCAGGTGTCAACCATGACTTGCGCCAATCGTTTCGCAGCACGCGCATACCAGCCCTGCAAAGGGGACAGCCCTGCACGCGTGGAACTGGGCACAAACCGCTCACTTCATTTTCCATATTTGTTGGAGGCAGGCTCTCTGCAACTAGGCACCTGTGCTTTGGTGTCCCCTGCCCGGCCGCTTTGAGTGCGCTCTGCAAAAACATCACATTTGGCACGATGAAGAGGGGTTGCAATGATGTGGCATTGTGCGCTTTCCACCGTGTACATGCACTGCTGCAACCAGGTGATGGGAATGCCAAACCTGCGTTTTCCTGTGCTTCCCCGACCTTCGGTGCAGCCGTAAGGAGTTGCACATTGAGGGCCGAGGTTTACTTGACAAATATTGTCGGACAATGGGCCAGCTTTTGGATGGGCCCAAATGGTTTCCTGCGGTTTGAGAACTGTTGCCTGCTCCAAAGACGGTAGCATTTCAAGCGCGCAAGAGTCTGGAGCGCACAGTGCTTCACTCGGTGCCTCGACCCTTGGCCGATGCAGAGCAAACTGGGGGTGGGCGTCATGTGCGTCTCCTGCCCCAGGTCTTGACCTTCCACACAGGCGTCAACCACGACTTCATCATGGGGGATGAGCTGGGGGTGGGAGGCTTCGGCAGCGTTTACCTGGCCAAGAGCTGCTTGCCTGGAAGGAAGGCTCCAGCGGCTCCAGTCGAATGGGGGACGGAGAAGCTCTTTGGCTCCATCCTTTTCTGTGGGGGGCATGTTGGAAAACGAGGTCCAACCGGACTGCGGTTTGTGACCGTGAGTTAAAGAAGGCTACCCGCAGAATTCGACGTCTGTGTTCATGAGGAATGTACGCGCCGCCTCATTCAATGAGACAGAACCAGCCATATCAACCGAGTACAACTTCAGGGGTCAGAGCTGTCTTGTTTCCAAGATTGGGCCCTGCTCAGGTATTTCCACCTCGAAAGATGTGGCGGTCAAGATCATCCCCCTGAGCAATCTGGACTCAGCAAGGACGGCGGACTTTAAGGCGGGGGCACCGGGCAAAGGGTGCTTTGACGGCCGAAACGAGGGGATTGGGCTGTTGAGATCTTTGGCAGCTTGGCCTTTTTAACGATTGCCTGCCTCCGCGCCTCGCTCATGGAGCCTTGTTTGCTTTGTAGGGTGGCTGAGCATGGCCAATTGCCTCGGGGTAAAGCTGGCCATACCCGCTGTTGCTTTTTGGATTCTTTCACCAGCACTTTGGTCCTGCGCTAGTGCACGGAGGTTCCCCCCAATGCTGATGATGCGGCGCTTCTGATAAATGACAACGGAGATCGGTGGTGATGAGCACGAAGACGAGAGACTGATGATGAGGAAGGGGCGAGGACGGTGATGAGGATTATTGATGATGATGCTTGACAACGACGATGAGGATGATCATGATTCGATCGTCATGGTCATGGTCGTGAGTATGGCGATGATGGTGAGGACGATTGTGGTGCTGATGACAAGTGATGCTAGTGCGTGGGCTTACCGGGCTTACCCTGTTTGAGCGACACAAAGCCTGGGTGGCTTTTCGGGAGACTCGGAGTGCGGACATGCAGCCAGTTGGGATCCTTTGCCAACCGCTTGAGCGCCAATCTCTTGACCAGGAAGAGTTGAAGGTCGCGCGCAAGCTGAAGCACCCCAACATTGTGCAGTTGCACGCCTCCTATGAGACGGGTGACAATTACTATTTGGTCATGGAGTACTGTTCCTTGCTCTCCACGGCCGATCTGGCAGGCTTGATTTCGTTGTTTAATTTACGTCCATGCCAGGTTCCAGTGTGAACGGCCACATTCGTTCAATACGTATTGTGCAAATGGCCCGCCCGCCTTGGATTCAAGGTTTCCAGCCCTGTTTTGCAACCTCGGGTTCTCTGACAGATTGTCCTGCAGAATGACACCCAGGGGTTTGCTTCAGTGGAATCCCTCTCATCCTCCGCATTGGTCGGAGTGGGGAGCATGTCCCAGCCCTGGAGCTAAGAATGGAGCTTTAGAGTGATTGCTGGCTGCCTTCCATGCGCGTGTTTCCTGAGGTGTGTAGATTCTACAGTCCAACTCTTTTGTTGGGCCATGTCTTTTTTCGGCTCTGTTCTGAAGGCTGCGTCACGTACCACTCCCCGCGCACATCCAACTTTGCCGTAGGCACTGCGCAGAGAACAAAGATGTTGTGCTGATCGCACGTTCTTGTTGCCTTAGTTTTGGAGTTTTAGCTTATGTTGCATCATTCCTGCTTGTCTTGACGCGTTGTCATCGTGCCGAAGTTGCGTTGCAGAACAAATGAGGGCGAGATCCCTCTTCAAACCCAAGGGTCCTGACAAGCACCCAGGTTTCCTGAACTTTCGACAGAGAGCGTGCCGGGCGCCGATCCTCTTTCTTTGACCCTTCTTTGTCCAAGCCTGCGGTTCGGCCTCTCAGGTATGGGGGGCACGTTGGGCCAGTACGTCCTGACCAAAAACGTGAAAAAGGATGACATAGGCTTCCTGAAGGTGGGGCTGGAGACTCACATCTTCGCACAGTATGCCTGGCAGATGCACCTTGGATGAAGGTAACCTCGGATGTATCAATTTTGCTGTGGAACGGGTGCAGCCCCGCAGAGTGAAACATCCCTACTGGAAAAAAAAGGACACCCTCTGGAAATCAACATGCACCACACTAATCTTGGGAGGAGGGTTTGTGCTCATGTGTTTGCGCGCCAACTGGGCCCTGTACGCTATGCTCAGACGCCAGCAGGGAGCTTGTTGATTTCTCGCGGAAGCCTAAGACTTCAAGCGGCGCTGAATCTCTTTGAGAATAATTTGCCGGGCCGACTTTGGCGCATACCAGGCACCGGCAAATTCTTCTACCAGCCGCATACTCGCCTCCAAGTGGTAGGCAGAGGTAACTGGCTTTGAACTACCGCGGAAGCAACACGATCAAGGCTCCGAGCCAAGACTCGCACGACTCGTGATGGAACGCACTCTGGTGCACCAAGAACAACTGGGGAGCTCGTCCAATGGCCGAACTTGAAACAAATACGATCCTCGGCCAGGCCTGATCAACACTTTGCCACTCAAAGGACTGCTCGACTGCGGGGGATAGCCCGCCAACCCGAAGTTCCAGAACTGGGCCGAGAAATTCACTTCAACCATGCCAAGCTATACGCATCCGCCTGATCCCCCA